>CM076582.1:232515586-232769800 GCA_034641835.2 Pinus albicaulis | reverse complement strand
ATACAGAGATGCAGAGGAAATAACACTTCATTTCATTAATATCAAAGAACTGAAATTTGCTTACAGACAATGGAAATAAAACTAGCTAGGGTACTGGTAGCTATCTCTGAGAAGAGATGTGGTGGCTACGGACCTCTGAACTGCTTTACAATGAGGCGCGAGGGCCTATTTATTATTGAGAAACAATGGAGAACCCTAAACATCCCAAAAACCTAACCCTAGGAGATGAAGCGCCAAAACTATGGGCCCAGTTTGGGTAAATTGGTGTTTCAACTTCCCAGGGACGTAACTTTGGCATACTATCTCCGTTTGACGCACATGATACATCATTAGAAAGCTCTATCCGAGGACTACAGCTGTCGGGACGAATTTTATCAGAAAATTCGTTGGTGCTTTCATACCCAAAAAACGTCGTTTAGGGCCTCAAAACGGCTCCGGAAGTTCGGGACCCGAAAAACTGCTAAAAATAGTAAGTTATGCCGAAACTGAAAAACTGAAAGAGACAATGGTGGGGGCCCAAGTGGAATAGGCGGGTGGCCACCAATATCCACCTGGATCATTCCTCCCCCTTAGGAAGCAATGGTCCCCATTGCGTTAAGTTCCTCCATGAGATGAGGAAATTTCTGCTGAACTTGGTCCCTGGTGAACCACTTTCCTTGGTGCAGGAGTTGGCCAGCTTTGACAACCCGATACAGTTGGATCTGCTGTTGATGAGTGTTCTTGATTTACATGTCCATGATACAATCTGTGGTGGCTTGTTCCATGCAGTCTGGGTTTAACTCTGTTGGTGTGAGTTGTTCTGCAATGTCCGAGGTGTCCAGTAGAGGTGGAAAGTAAGGACGAAGGCGATCCACATTGAAGACTGGGTGCAGACCAAGGAATGGTGGAATACTAAGCTCGAAGGCATTGTTACCTACGGCCTTGGTGATGGTGTACGGCCCGTATCGGAGCGGGCGAAGCTTGCGGTGAGGTCCAGTGAGGCGCTCCTTCTGCAAATGTAGCCATACTTTGTCGCCCACCTGGAAGTGGTGTGGCACTCGGTGTTGATCATGGCGCTGCTTGTACTTCGCATTGGGTCTGTCCAATATATCATGAACCTGTTGGCGGATGTGTTGAATGCGCTCGATGAAGCTACTTGCTTTGTCAACTTCAGACTGGACATGAGCTGAATCGGCCTGAGCAGGTGCAAACGGCATGGCTATGTCAATGGGACATAGTGGCTGGAATCCCAAGCCCACCTGAAAGGGGCTATGGCCAATTGAACTGTGGAGAGCCCGGTTATAACTGTGTTGTACATAGGGGAGGCTCTCGTCCCATGTGTGTGGATGCTTTGAGTTGTACATGCGCAGAATGTGTACAATCATTCTGTTGACGACCTCTGTCTGGCCATCTGTTTGGGGATGGAAAGCTGTGGACTTGGTGAGCTTTGTGTCCAACATTGACCGGAGGCTGGACCAAAATGTGCTGAGGAACCTGCTATCTCGATCTGATATGATAGACTGTGGGATCCCAAAGTGCACCCACACTCGTTCAAAGAAGAGTTTAGCAGTGGCTTCTGCTGTGATATTCTTCTTACAGGCCGCCATGATGGCCATCTTCGAGAATCTGTCAACGACCACGAAAACACGGTCATTTCCATTCTTAGTAGAAGGCAGGCCCGACATGTAATCCATGGAGATGGATTCCCATGGTCGACTAGGGGTAGGTAGTGGAGTATATAGGCCTTGCTTCTTGATGGTCGGTTTAGCAATGGCACAAGCAGTGCAGGATCTGATGTGCTTCTCGACATCCTTTCGAAGGTTCGGCCAATAGAAATACTTCTGTAGTATTGCTACTGTTTTCTCGACCCCGAAATGCCCAGCGACTCGACTGTAGTGTGCTTCCCATATCATCTTGGCACGCTCGCTTGAAGGAACACAAAGGTGTCCCGGGTGACATAAAAGTGCATCTTGGAGGTGAAAATTTGGAACTTGCGTGCCCCCCAAGAGTGCCTTGTAAGTGTGGCCGAATTCTGGGTCACTCTCATAGAGAAGCGGCCAATCAGAAGTCTCGTGCCCACAAGAGTTGAGCACGGTGGTGAGCGCCACGATCGGTGGTCGGCTGAGGCAGTCTGCAGCATTATTGGTGCTACCCTTCTTGTACTTGATGTTCAAATGAAACTGTTGCAGATATGTGGACCACTTCTGATGGCGATCATTCTGCAACTTCCCTTGTGTCTGTATGAACTGCAGGGGCCGGTGGTCTGTGTGGATGATTGTTTCCTTCCCCAAAATGTAATGCTTCCATTGTCGACGGGCTTGCACAATGGAATACATTTCTTTGTCATAGGTGGGATACTTGCGAACTGTCTCAGACAATGTCTCACTGTGATATGCCACTGGATGTCCCTGGTGAGTAAGAACTGCCCCAATAGCATAGTCAGAGGCATCTGTCTCGATCTCAAATGGCTGCTGCAAGTCTGGTAAGGTGAGCACTGGGGCAGAACAGAGGCGATTTTTCAATTCTTTGAACGCCTTCTGTTGAGGTTCCGACAAAAAGAATTTTGCTCTCGCTCCTCCTTTGGTGACTTGACTCAAGGGCCAAGTGATATGAGAGAATCCCAACACGAATCTACGGTAGAAATTAGCAAGACCCAGAAAGCTGCGAAGCTCTGTTATAGTAGTCGGGGCTGGCCAATCCCGAATGACTTGGATATTGGCTGGATCCACATGCACCCCCTTTTCATCAATAATGTATCCCGGATATTGAACCTGGGTCATGCCAAACGTGCACTTCTCCAAATTGGCACACAACTTGTGTTGCCGCAGTGTTTGGAGGACTTGTCGGATGTGATGAAGGTGCTCTTCCCGAGTCTTGCTGAAGATCAGAATGTCATCCAAGTACACCACTACGAATGAGTTGGTGAATGGCCGCAAGATGTCGTCCATCATCCTCATGAAGGTTGCGGGAGCATTCGTCAACCCGAAAGGCATGACCGGCCATTCAAAAAGGCCTTCCTTAGCTTTGAAGGCAGTCTTCCACACATCAGAGGGTTCAATTGGTACCTGGTGATACCCAGACTTCAGGTCGATCTTACTTAAATATTTTGCACCTTGGAGTTGGTCCAGAAGGTCATCAATCCGTGGGATTGGGTACCTATTCCGAACAGTGATCTTGTTCAGCGCCCGATAGTCAATACAGAGTCTCCACGTCCCATCCTTCTTCTGTACCAACACGATCGGGCTCCCACGGGGCGATGAACTTGGTCTGATGTGACCTTTCTGCAACAGCTCCTGAATCTGCCTCTTGATTTCATCATTTTCCAGAACAGAGCGTCGATAGATCGGTCCATTGGGTAGTGGCGCACATGGGGTCAGATCAATCGGGTGCTTGACCTGGCAGTGCAGAGGAACCCCTGTGGGTGAGGTGAAGATGTCCCCGTACTCCTCCACGACCTTATCCATTTGTTGTTGTCGTGCGGAGGGGCCCTGTCTGGAGGTCGTGGCCACAGTCTTCTTCTTGCCCTGGGGGCGGATCATCAGAAAAACGAATTTCCTGGTTTGGGAAATGAGCTTACTACATTGTTTTGCGGTAACCAAAGAGATAGTCGTAGGAGGTGGTACCTCTGGTATCCTGTACAACTTATTTCCCAAAGTAATAATAACAGCACGAGGTCGAGACTCATACACAGCATGACGCTTCCACAAGTATGGTTGTCCTAATAATACATCAGAAACATCAATAGGAGCAACATCACATAATACCTCATTCGTGAAGGGCTTGATGCTATAGGGAAGGTGGCACTGCTGGCTGACGCGGAGATCTCGTCCTTGGTGAAGCCACCCGATGGTGTATGGATGTGGGTAAGCTGTGGTCGGCAAGCCTAACCACTTCACAGTGTCTACTAAAATGAGGTTCTTTTGGCTCCCATTGTCGAAAATGAACTGTACAGGGGAGCCCTTTACCCACATCTGGGAGTGGAAGAGACGTTCCTCCTCCTCTGGATCTTCCGGTTCCTCCTTCTGGACCTTTGTAGTGGCAACAGTGGCGTTGGGCTCCGCATCAATAATCTGTTTCCCTTTTTCATTCCCCTTTTCGGGTTCTGATTCGGAGTCAGAGCATGCATCTGACTCAGAAGCCCTCATCTCGGCCACTAGCGACTGCTTGGCCCGACACTCACTTGTGTTGTGAGTGGAGCTCTTATGGAACTCACACCACTTTCCCGTGTCCTTTTTTGGCTTTACGGTGTTGTTCTTGTCTTGTGGCTTTGATGGGTTGTCTTTAGCCGCCATGCTCTGTCCTTTGTTTTGCGGTTTGGAAGCACCTTTTCCTTGCTTTTGATTCGCGGATCCAAAGTCTCGCTTCTTCTGTTTGAATTTCTGCTCAATCTTGGCAGCATACCGGTATGCCGTACCAAGCGAGGAGATGTCGAGGAACTCCATTTCCTCCTGAATGTATCTGTGCAGACAACTGCGATACTTTAGCACCAAATGTTTCTCTGAATCTTTGATACCCAACTTTGTGCGCGGGGTATGGAACAGATTCGTCAGCTCGTGCACATCTTGATCCCTTTGTTGTCGCAGCGTGGTCCATTGTATGTACTTGTCCTCATAGCTCCCCACGGGATAGTACTGTTCCTTGACGGCATCTCGAAAAGAATTCCAAGTTGGTACGGCCGAGAACAGA
This sequence comes from Pinus albicaulis, assembly GCA_034641835.2. Classification (NCBI taxonomy): domain Eukaryota; kingdom Viridiplantae; phylum Streptophyta; class Pinopsida; order Pinales; family Pinaceae; genus Pinus; species Pinus albicaulis. The sequence goes on along the minus strand of CM076582.1, from coordinate 232,765,135 downwards.
GAGGGTTCTGTCTGGTCCTTGTTCTCACAGTAGGTTTCCCACCAGTCCTTAACATGGGGGGTAGATTTGAGGAGTGAAAAAATAATCTTCTCCCGGTCTGAAAAGTCATGAACAGAGAAATATCCTTCTAATAGATTCAACCATCTATCTACGGCATCTGCGTCTATTTGACCCTCAAATATGGGAATGTCAAAATTTACTTGTACCTTAAAGGGAGTCGCAACTCCGGAGTGGCTACTGGATGCAGATGCGCCGCCGGTGGGCAGCCGTTGAAGGATCTGAGCAAAGCTATCCATCATCGCGTTCCTTTGTTTTTCGAGGGCCTCCTCGAGCAATATTTTGATAGGATCTCCTCCTCCCTCATCTTTCTTTTCGTCCCCCATGGGCGTCCGTCGAGGTTTGCGAGGCTGATCTTGCAAAGGTTCCACCAGATCAAGCCCTAGCTCCTTATACCCCGACCTCGTTGGGGACATGCAAAGAAGGATCGAGAAAAAGCAGACCGCTCTGATACCACTGATCCGGATTTATGCAGGAACGCAACAGGATAAACACATAACCATAAATACAGAGATGCAGCGGAAATAACACTTCATTTCATTAATATCAAAGAACTGAAATTTGCTTACAGACAATGGAAATAAAACTAGCTAGGGTACTGGTAGCTATCTCTGAGAAGAGATGTGGTGTCTACAGACCTCTGAACTGCTTTACAATGAGGCGCGAGGGCCTATTTATTATTGAGAAACAATGGAGAACCCTAAACATCCCAAAAACCTAACCCTAGGAGATAAAGCGCCAAAACTATGGGCCCCGTTTGGGTAAATTGGTGTTTCAACTTCCCAGGGACGTAACTTTGGCATACTATCTCCGTTTGACGCACATGATACATCATTAGAAAGCTCTATCCGAGGAATACAACTTTTGTGACGATTTTGATGATCAAAATTGCAACCAATTTAGTACCCAAAAAACGTCATTTAGGGCCTCAAAACGGCTCCGGAAGTTCAGGACCCGAAAAACTGCTAAAAATAGTAAGTTATGCCAAAACTGAAAAACTGAAAGAGACAATGGTGGGGGCCCAAGTGGAATAGGCGGGTGGCCACCAATATCCACCTGGATCACTCTGCCAGAGACAAAGCTACTTGGATGGGGGTCTCTGGAGGCAAAGAGATCTTATGGATATCATCTAGCTTCTTGACGAATTTAGGAGCTTCGCTTTTATTCTTCCAGGGCAAACCAGCCAGAAGCTGATTAAATGCGTCAACCGAAGGCGCCAGAGGGGGCTCCTTGGGAGAGCTCAGCGTCGCCATGGGACTAGACTCAGGCCTCCAAAGAGGCAAACACATAGCACATCAGTCAGATCACGCAGCGCACAGGCCTGAGAAACCCCTTCGCAACCATCGAGAGGGGCTGAAGAGATGCGCCGCGCAGGGGTCAGTGCACCGCGCGGAGGGTCAGAGCTCCGCGCAGGAGGGCCAAAGCGCCGCGAAACAGAGCCAAGGCACCGCGCCTCAATGCGTCGCGCAAGGCTTCAATGCGTCGCGCAAGAGAGAAGGAGGAGCAAAGGGGCCGACTCAGAGCGTCGTGCCACCCTGCCAAAGCGCCGCGCAGGGAGAAGGAGCAACACGACTTCCTGGAGCGACGAAGAAATCTTGCTGCAAAAGAAAAGAGAGACGAAGCCTTCCGTAGCAGCCACCAGAGGGCCGAGGCAGGCCTGCTGCCTCAAGCGCCGAGGAGAACCAGAAGCAGAGGCAGAGGCGGCGGCTAGTCCATAGGGCCAAAAATATTTTTAAAACTTTTATATTTTTATTAACAACATAATAGTTTCAAATTTACATTTCATATTTATTAGTAATAAAATATTGATAAACTAGTTTCCCAAAAAAATTCTCAAAATTAAAACAACAATCACACTTAACCATATACAAATTTACATAAAATATTAAAGTCAAGAGTTATCACACCTTATAAATTATTTTTCTCTCAAAATTCTTATACTTAGGGTATAATTCACTACTCAAGTTCCTAATGAGAATGTTAGCATGTCACACACAATAAAAAATATAAGATTAATAAGTAACAAAATTTTAACATAAAGATAGCATGTAACTCCATCATGTAGCTAATAAATGCAAGCCAAATAAGGCCTACAAGGCATGAAATCAAAACCACCAATAATCCATATCAAAGTGAGGGAAGATAGTATTGCATAAACTTAAACACTTATAATTAAACAATGAAAACTATTAGGTTAACTTAACATATATATTTTTTTTCAAAGAAACTTAATGGATGCTTCTTTACATTCGTGTATCGCATCCCTAAAAAATATATTAGTGAAAATTAGTATGCTCACCCAATAGATTCAAACCAAACACCTACTAACACCAAACCAACCAAATACATAACAACATTAATAATGACACATTGAACTAACCCTGGCATAATTATTCCTATCATATAAAAGACATTCATTCAATTAAACTTCAATCAACTTGTAATAAACATCTCATCCTATGCATATCTATAACATAAATCACTTTTATGTTGTAAAGGTTCACCTCAAATTCAAAAGATTCTATATTATAAAAAAATCACTTTCAAGATAAATAATATTGATTATCTTATAAATAATGCTAGTCATAATTCTATTTCAGTTTGGTTATTAAAAAGATTCTATATTATAAAAAAATTACTTTCAAGATAGATAATATTGATTATTATGATTATTTAAGGTTTTCTTATATTAATATTATATTTTTATATAAATCTTGAAAAAAACAATTATACATAAATAATAATAATAAAAAAACAATTCAAACCTAAAATTAAGTTAAAAAATATAATAAATAAAAACTACACTACTATATATATCTATCTATCTATATATATATATATATATAATCAATCAAAATTGGTTTACCTAAACAGAGACCTCTCCAATATCCATTTTACAAGTGAAACCTCTGATTCATTAGCTATTTTGTATCGAAATCGACCTACACTTTGTTATTATTATTTTTTATTTTTTTATTATTATAAATAATAATTTTATAAATACATTTAATTATTATTATTTTAAAATGGTTTACGTAATTGAAAGCGTCAACATAATCTTTCAAAAATCAATCTACAAAACTTAAAAAAATACAAGTCAATGCAACTAAAAAATACATAAGGATAGGAGATGTCCCAATAAAAGTGACACTTGTAAAATGGAACTAGAAATTAGAAGTGTGTAATTGAATGGAACTACAAATGTTCCAGTGAAAGTGATATTGACAACCTTTCCTATATGTAATTTGTAGCACAGGGATGAACATACTAAATAAATAACATTGCCCCTCTCTCCTCGTGAATTACTTAGAGTTTAATTGTTTATTGATAAATATATATTTGTTAATTCACATTGCCAAGGATGGTTGAACTTTGTTGTCCTTTTCAATTGTTAGTTACTACTTTTACCATCATTATTCTTGGGTTTATGTGCATCACACATGCATTTTTTTCATAAATATTATTATCTTTCTTGGGTTTCGTGAATCACACTTCCATTATTGATTCTTTATAAGTAACACATGGATTTTATGAAATTTGTTAAAAAAAATCTAGGCCGTGTTTGAAAATGAAAATGTATTGTAGAATATGTTATTTTTTTAATATTAATGCTTATTATCAAGGTCATAGAAGCATATTTATTAATGGTATCAGCTTTTAAATGTTTGGAAATTTGATAGATTTGTTAATGAAACATGTTTGTCAATCCTGAACAAGGACTTGTTTGAAAATATATTTTAGAATATGTTAATTTTTTTAATACTCATCCTTATTATCGAGACATAGCAACATAGATCTAGAGGCATACATATTAATGGTATCCACCTTTAAAAGTTTGGAAATTTGATAGATTTGTTAATGAAACATATTTATCAATCCTGAAACAAAGAAAACGACACACTAGTTAACGTTGGGCATATTTGGGGCATGGTGCTTGGATAATTTAGATCAAAATAATAAATACCCATTTTTATTAGTTTATACGAAGACCACATCAATTCATTATGCATGTTTAATTGGATATCCAAGGTTGCAGCATTGTCATGACAATCATGGTAGATTTATAGTTATATTAATATCTGAGTTATATATATAAAGTTGTGACATTGTTTAACTATTTTATGTTTAGAGTTTTTTTTTTTTTTTTTTTTCTTGAAATTTAGTAAAATAATTTTTTATTAGATTATGATTTTTTGTTATTTAAAATGTGTTTTTGAATGGATAAATAGATTTAGCACTTTGAAAAGTTTTAAGACACTTAAATTGCTAAAAGTTCACAACTATAAATTTCGTGCAAATTTCACTGGAAAATATACATAGAAAACTCCAAAACTTTGAACAAATAGATTATGGCTAAGTTTTTTTGGTTGTGTATACTTTAAATTACTCAATTGAAACTTAGAAACAATATAACTATGGAAAATGAGATAATATTTTGTATGTTTATTAATTATTTTTAATAAAAGTTATGGATGGAATTTAATAGAAATTATAATTAAATTATTATTTTTTTGATATTATTATAATAAAAATATAATTTTAAGGCTATATTCAAGTCATTTATCAAATTGATGTATGAGACTTTTTTGTTTATGAAATAAGGGACCCCTCAGGAATCTTTTCTCTTCTTTCACCCTTTATTTATTTCTTTAATAGGGTTGTGCTTCGACACTTGTTATTTTCAACGAGTGGAAGAGGAATCTCGACTTATTGATAGTAAAACAGGTTTCCCCTTTAGAGAAGTATTTTTAGGACCTTTGATATTGGTTTGCTCACTTTAGATTTTCCCTTATCCTTTCTGTACAAGATCGGATAGATGTGAACACACAAGTAGATTTATACCAGGTTGAGTAGTTTGGTTACTAGCATAGGTATAGGTCTAATAGGCTCCCTCAAAGTTTTCCTTTTGGATGTATCGTATTTTCCATCTAGACTTAGCTCAACCATGTCATCTTCCTAAAAAAAGAAGGAGAACAAACATATATCCAAGCGTTGTGGTTGTCACATTATCTCTTTTATTCCACCACAAATTCCTTTTGATTTATGCACTTTTCACACGTCTTATTTATGCACAATGACCAAGACACAAAACAAGACATGACATGACCAACATGACACACACATAACTCACACTGACAAGAAAGAAAAGAAAAGAAAAGAAAAGGATAAACTATACAGGGAGTGTAGCTTGTAGTTGTTACTGAAAATAGTACTTCAAATCTCGGCCATTTATGGGTAGGGGGTCAATCCTCCCATTTAAATATTCCAGCTTGAAGGTATTATGACCGAGATTCTCTTCGATGGTAAATGTGACAACCTCAAAGGATGGAACTTTGTGTTTTTTCCTTTCTCTTTATGGGCTTTATCCCACTTTAGTACTAGGTCATCCACATCGAAACTCTTAACCTCTGGGGATTTCTTGTCGAACGAGAACTTAACATGGTTTTGATGAATGGAAAATCTCTCTTTGGCTTTGAGCCTTTCTTCCTCAATTTTGAGTAAAGTATTTATCTTGCTTTGAACCAGAAGGCAAGGTGTACCTTAGGACTCTTGGGAGATTTGAAAGGTTGGGAGATCAAGTTCGGGGGTAAGATAACTTCTTTACAATAAACCAAAAATTATGACAAGGTATTAGGGAAGGCTTAGGAGTTATACTGTCAACCCACAATGCATTTTTCAAAGTATCGTGCCAGTTCCTTTGCTAAGAGAAAATGGTTTTCTTAATGATGCAGATAATATTATTTTTTTCCGATTCAACAAAACCATTTCCCCGCGGGTAATAATTAGATGCATGATTTAATACAATCCCATTTTCTAATAAGAATTCATAAAGTTTCAATGACGAAAAATAAGTCACATTATCAAATATAAGAGACGTTAGAACACAAAACTTGGTTATAATATTCTACTGCAAGAAGTGAATTACTTCTTGGTCATTTACTTGTCTTAAGGGAACTTCTTCTGACCAGCGAGTAAAATAATCTGTCGTTGTCAAAATATATTGGTGTTGTTTTGACGAGTGTGGAAATATTTATTCAGTAACATTTATTCCCCACTGTTGGAATTGTTCCTTGACTGCTATTGGTAGTAGTGAGGTGGCTGACCTTTGATCTCAACCAACACATCTCTAACAATATGACCACTTTCGTACATAAGTGTGAGCATATTTGAATAGAGTGGGCCAATAATAACCAAATCTCATCACATCATGCGTAGTTGTGTCACCTACATTGTGATCACCTATGAGTCCGTCATGAAAATATCTAAGTACCTTCTTTGTATCTCTAATTACCAACTTCTATGCTTTAAACTAGAAAGTGAGGATTGTAGATCTTACCCGTTTATCCTTCATATGTAGTAGATCCTGTAGGGTTCAAACCCCCTGCAACTCCTTGTGCTCCAGAACCTGCAAATCAGTCAAGAACAAGCACAAAAACTAGTTGTACAACATATATGTCCTAGATGTTAGCAAATTAGCACACATGATCTCATAAAGATAACAGGATGGTACTTCTTTTATTGATAACATGTACATAAAATAATAGTGGATAAATCACCTAAGATCTACCATGACCTTGAGCAAAACCATCCTCCGTATTCGTCCAGCCCCAGCCTCATAAATCTTCTTCCATGAATGGTGCACAAAGGATGTCACATAGAATGAGGGTGATCATCACAAGGAAACAAGGATTTCCTGAAACCTGGGAAGTGTAGGAGGAACAGGGTAAATATCAGGCTTGATTAGGGCTATAATAGGTTATAATATCAATAATATTCTCTCTCTCCTCCCTTAGGCAATTCCCTTGAGGTGTATTTATACTTCCTCAAATTAGTTTTTTTTTAAATTTTTTAATTTTTAATTTATTTTTTTTCTTCAGTTGGGGAACAATTATGCCATGGGTTGGGGTAGTTAAGTTACACGAATAACCGTAAACATTGCCTCAATAATAGGGGATTTTTATATTTTTTAATATTTAAATAGCATACGTGGGTCAGCTATGGATAGACCCACGTGTGCACGCGGAAAAAAATAGGCAGAGTCGTGTATGGATTTTAAAATATTGTCTTTTGAGAAATGTGACCAAGTCTGAATGGAAGGGATGCCCAAGGTCAATGCATAAGTCATCAAGTATATAAAGGTTATAAATGATGCTATAACATATGCCCCCTAATATATGAGATCAGAAGGGGTACATGATGGCCGAAATATATTATGTGCATAGAAAGAACCTTGTGAGGGCTAAAGAGGACTTCACCAGATTTCAACCTGCCAAAAACCAGTGATATAAATCAGAAAGATAGCTCATGTCTGAGGTGGGCATACCCATGCTCAGTGAAAGAAAAGCATGTCCGCATATCAAGTATTGAGAGGATCCAATATGTATACAGGTATAACTTAAATTTAAATTACATAGTGAATCATCTAATCACTTCCTGGAAGTATAAGTGAAAATCATGGCAAAATATCACATATAGAAGACTAATCAATGATGTACATAGATATCTGATCACTAAAGTCACAACTGAATCTCCAAGTACCAAATCATAAGTGGTGGAACAAATGGTACAACACACAACTCGGGTGCCAACATATAAGATGCTACTGTGATGAAACTGCAACATATAAGGGTGGATGGTGTCACTAGAAGAAAACTGAAGGAGCTGTGAAAGTGAACCAAAACATGCTGATGCAAACCCGAGGTCTTCACCGATCAACATGACACAATTCTACATAATGGGAATAAATGAGCTGAGGTCGACCATGTGAGAAATTGTTTGATTACCAGTCGTTGATGTATACCGTTAAAAAATGCAAGACAACCCACTGATAATGATAATGAGTGTCAAGGTGCCCTAGTAAAATCGAACAAGTGCGAATAAATGAGTTGAAGTTGAACACTTGAGAGAATCTAACGATCAGGAGACATTGATGTATTCTCGCTGTCGATAGCGAAGGAGTCTGCCACTGATGACTACAAACCCTAAGGTACTGACAAAGGGACTCTAGACCTTATTCATAGAGCAATGAGTCAGAGTTTATGGGAAAATATTTGCTAGAAGGAAGGCATTAAGGCATCCCACATCAATTCAGCACGAGTGTAACCTACAGGCCAAGATTTGGAAGGAATCAGACGAAGCAAAGTGAAGTAACCAACATGAAGTACGTTTCCAGCATGCAAAAAATGTAGCTAGCGCACGATAGAAACCCTCTGAACCAACCAATAATGAAAGCTAACAAAGAGGTGAGATATCCACCTATAGGTTCAAATGGAAATCGAGGTACTGCATGAATCCTAGGTGTGATAATGTAAGCTAAATTCGAACACAAGGGAAACCACTCAGTCAAATACCCATGATGTTGATCAAATTATGAGCACAATGTCACCTATCAATGATGTAAATAGGGCCAGGGTGCGGCTCTAGGTTTACTCTCAGAGCAATATGTTGAAGTCGATAAAAAAAAACCCACCAACAAGAAGTCAATGGAGACCTTCTCAAACCATCATGAGTAAAGGAATAAATAGATGATGTGATAGAACAAGATACTGAAAAAACCAGGATGGCTAACTGAAAAATGAGTCAGGAGACACCGCAGAAATTTTGACTCAGGTTAACTTCCCTTGAAAAAAAGCACGACTCATTTTTACTATGGAAGTAAATGATAACTCTGTATAAGTTTTTCATGTAGGAGGCATAAAAAATCCCTACATATCATTGGAAGAGATAACCAACTGAGGGAATACTGACTCAATAATAAGGTTATATCTTCTCGTAAGTCAAAATCTAAAACTATCCCAAATGGAGAAAAGGCTTAGCTTTTTTGTTCTTTTTTCAAGGGCGACACAAATGACACTGTAGCTTCCATCAAGTATGGAAGTATTGTCCCGTTCCTGCTCTTTTTCATATATATATATATATATATATATATATATATATATATATAGAGAGAGAGAGAGAGAGAGAGAGTTTTTCATATTTCAAAGTCTGAAAAATAATAAAAGAATGCCTATAGTACAATGGATAGAATGAGTGTCGGTAAATAGATGCACTAATTCCTGGGATAGGAACAATCCTATGCTCAATGAAAGGTGGCAAAAACTGGTAAGTGACACTCAAAGGGATGTTCCATCCATGGGTAAAGGTGTCAAGTTGCAAAGGCTAAGCGATTGCATGGTTAACTTGTACAAAAAGACATGGTCAAAAGAGGGCTTAAACATGAGTCCAAATGAAGCCGGCTAAAGGCCAAGATAAACAAGTGGTCAATATGCAATGCAGTAAGACAACTCGACAACAATGGGAGCCTCTAAGGTAAATGGACAGAATAAAGATAGCGAAGAAGAAGAAGAATGAAGCTTCAACACATAAGTCATGGTGGGACTAAAGAGGACTCCCGAGCCTACACAGATTGCAGCATAGGTGACAAATTCTAGTGAGGAACTAACTAGGAAGCCCATGTAAAGGATGGCTCTACCACCAAGTCATGATTTAAAAAATGGGTGAGTGATAATGGTTAAATAGTCATGACTTGATGGGGTAGACCCTATGGAAAGTGATCAGAATGGATGCTAATATGCAGAAATGCAACAGAAAGTGAATTCCCTAACCTATATGCAAGTTCATAATCAAATACCTGCCATGACAGGTCAGTGGTCATGGATCTGAAGAAAAATTGAAAATATCTCAAAATCACCATAATGTACCTAAAAATAAATTTTCCCAACACTTACAAGCCAAAAGGCTAAACAACCTTAAACAACTTTGAAAAATAGACACAAACGAAATTTGCGAAAAAAATTCAAATGTTGGGCATAAATAAGAATTTTTACTCACATTTTGGTCATTTGTGTAGTGAAGAAGTGGAAAAAGAGCTCTGGAGAAAAAAATCCCCTTCTTGCAGACAGAGCAACTAGCCACCAAATCAACTCAAACCAGTCAGGTAAGCCTCATAATCATGTTCTTTATCAATTTCATTACTATTTCAAGCAATTTTTTGGATTTTTGACCGTCGAAAATATATTTTTCTTGAAACCCTCTACGTATACACGGGTTCTTCGTGAGGAACTCTTGTATAGACACGACTGTGTCTGAATGAAGTCGCATATGCGCAGAGCGAAATTCAAAAATTGGTATCTAATGGGTCAATGGATGAAATTGTTCAGGATGACTATCAGCTGGAGGGAAAGGGAGCACAGTGCAATAGAAAATGAAGTCATGCATGACCAACAATCATTGGATTCTCTTCGGAGCTGCGGTTTATTAAAATTTTTCAAAATGCCAAATATGAAAACCAATACTCCATTTCTCAAGATGTTGGTCAATTATTAGGAACCAGATGAAGATTTTTTTATGATTGATCATATGCCATTGAGGATTGAGCTGGAATACATCTATTTTATCACTAGACTTTCTCAGAGGGGAGAACCAGTTGATTTGCATGGTAAGCCCACTGGAGGGCTTAATGTAGATGAATATGTCCAGGTATACTGTGTATATGGTGCAAAGAAGGTGGGGACTCAGATCCTAATCAAGGATGTACAGGACTTGTACATGAAAATCCTTCTCTTCACTATTGGTAGAGTGGCAAGGTCAGCATTCCTCCACTAGGCCTCACGCACTCATATGAGTCTAGTAGTGGATTGCTTGACCCATCTCTATGACAAGTGCACAGCCTTATTGGCTAATCTGAAGAAACGACTAGCTTCCGTCCAACAGGTAAAGACAAAACACTTTGGATATGGTACTATTCTGTTGACATTCTTCTTTGAGAAAGTCCCAGGGCTTCGACCCAATATCATCTCCTCCATCAGTAGCCCAAGAGATCCTAGGATAACCAGATGGGAAGACTTGATGAATAGACTGGGGGGAAGTGAAATTCCCCACACTACATGGGATGATGAGTTCTTCTAGTGGTGGGTAGAACATGTCATGTCAATAGAGGACTATCCCTATGTTGGGATGGATTTTAGAGGAAATCCTGATCTGGTTCTTCCACTCGGAGCAACATGGGGTGCAATTGGTAAGATTGCTCAATGATTTTTTGGTTATGTAATTTTTTGATTTTTCAAATTATATGCAAAATGAAAAAAAATGTTTTTGATAGGACAATATGACTTACAAAATTTAATGATCATGATGCAGACATGGGACCGGTTAGACCAAAGGGCTACCCAAGACATAAGCACCACAGAGGAGAGGCGGATGATGCTGAAGACCCAAGAAGAACCCTCCATGCCATATAGAGAAACTTGTAGATTTTAACTTGCTAAGTACCCATGGCAGCTATAGAGGATCTTTCTGAGGCTATCCAGAGGAGGGTGGTTGGAGTACCATGAGACTGGGTGCAGTTATTATTCCATTTATCTACTACCATTGTGTTCTACTGGAACACAAATGTTGGGTATATTCCTCAGGGATAGTTTTTAGATTTGATCGAATGACTGTATTATTATTTTTTATGACAGACATGATCAAACATAAGCCCTAATTTTGTAGGACATGATGGTCCAATTTTTGTATATATATATATATATATATATATATATATATATAGCTATTTTATATGATGTGATTGTCTCAAATGTACAATGATGAATGATGTTTTTGATATTTTTAAAGTATTGAATGATTAATGTGCCAATCAAGTGCTTGGTTAGCTAATGAGTCTGCTAAATAATTATCAAATCAAGGAATATGAATGAATGTAATAAATTCAAATGAACGTTGTAACAAACGTACCCTCAAAAATAATTTATGAAAAAATGGGTCTCTGACATGATACATGTTGTTTAATTGTGAAATCACCAGTTGTGAATCCAAATAAAATACTAACGAATAAACACCAAGAGATATTGCCTCCCAGAGTAGGTTGACCACTGCAATGTATTTTGCCACATTGTTTGAAGCAGGACCAATGAATACACCCCTTGAGACTAACAACAGAACAGATGGATAGTGAATTACCCAAGCTGCAGAATCCAAGTTCTTGGTATGTCTACTGGCACCATCGGCAAAGCCAAAATGACTCATCTCATCCAATAATACTTGCCAAAGCAGATAAAAATCATCAAATTCACACCAAAAATCGAAAAATAGAAATGTACAAAAATACAATATATACAACAAAGAAAATTCTAGGACGAAACCTAAGCATAATATTTCTTCAAATAGAGCCCATTTCTGGGCTCCGCCAGCTCATTCCCATCAAAATAAACCAAGGCATAAGCTCCTTTTTTCAGGACCTTCTTGACGATGAAGGGGCCATACCACATGGATTTGAACTTGCCTGCCCCAAAGGCATCCTTCTCTTGGGCATAAACCAAGAGAAGGTCACCTTCATAGAAAACCCTAGGCTTGATCGCCTTATCGTACTGAACCTTCACTCATTTATTATGTGCCTCATTCATCGTAGCTGCATCTCGGCATTGCTCATCGATATGTTGTAGATGGATAAGGCATTCCTCAAGACAAGAATTTTCAAGAACAATCTCAACTGCCAGCTTAAGGGAAGGAATTTCTCATTCAATAGGAAATATAGATTCCAACCCATAAACTAGTTGGAATAGAGTGAAACCTGTTGCAGTCGTTACAGACATCTGGTATGCCCAAAGTGTAGGGTACAACATGATGTGATAATTGGATCTGGCTTTATCAATTTTCCGTTGAAGAATAGTATTCAAGGATTTGTCAACGGCTTTAACTTGCCCATTGGCCTGAGGATAATAAGGAGACGAATGCTCCTGCCGAAAACCCAATTTGAGAGCCAATACAACCATCATAATGTTCTAAAAATGACTTCCGTGGTGAGTGACAATCTCTTTGGGGATACCAAAGCGAGAAATGACTTGGTTGAATAGAAACAGGGCTGTTGTCTCACCATCATTCCCAAAAGTAGGCATAGCCTCAACCCACTTTGTAAAGTAGTCTACAACTATAATAATGTACTTATGACCCTTAGCCGAAGGCGGGTTACAAGTAGTATAATCAATACCCCACTTTGTGAACGGATCAAAAGTGAAGACAGGAAAGATCAGAGTTGTATTAGCGCACATCTTCTGGTTATAAAATTGACATGGATGACACTTTTTGATCGCCTGAACACAATATTTGAAAATTGAGGACCAAAAGTATCCTACACATAATATTTTTTGGGCTGTAGCAAGCCCAGATAAATGACCACCACAAGCTCCACTGTGGCAATCATTCAACACAACCTCAGCTTCTTCGAGAGTTAAGCAGTGTCTAAGGATCAAATCAACCCCACGATGATATAGAGTGTCACCAATAATCAAATAATTTTAGTTAAGTGACACAAATTTCGACGCCCATCTTTCAAAAAAGATAAGGGAAACTTCGCAATCTCGAGATAAACTATGAGATCCACATACCAAGGATCCTGTGAAGAAATGAGAAAAATATGTTCATCAGGAAATGATTCTTCATAAACAATATCTTCTCCACAGGGCAACTCAGAAATCAACTCCACAAATACCAATGACTTCTTGGACTTGGCAGACAGGAATTCCAGATCAAACTCTTGCAAAATGACAATCCATCGATTTTATTTGCCCTCAATCACTTGCCTACTGAGAAAAAATTGAAATGGATTAACTACTGCCAAAACATAAGTTTCGCGAAGAAGGATATAATGTCTGAGCCGTTGGATAGCATAGACAACTGCCAAAGCTATTTTATCAATCGAATAATACCAAAGTTCAGGACCCACCAAGCCTCGACTAAGGTAGTATACAACATGCTCGCAAAGAGCATCATCTTCCTGAACCAGAACCATACCTATGGTATATTCTGTTGCAGCGAGATACAAGAGGAAATCCCTATTATAATCAGGTGGACTCAGTAATGGAGAAGAGGTCAATGCATCGAATGAGCATTGAGAAAAGTCATCCCAAAAAAATGGAACTCCTTTCTTTAACAACCTCATAAATCCCTTTGTAATCTCGACATAATTCATGATAAATATCCGTAAGAAATTGGATTTCCTTATAAATTTTGAATTTGACGAATCGAAGAAGGGGGAGGCAACTAAAGTATTGCCTCAACCTTGAAGGGATCTACCCAAATCCATTCCGTAGACACGATGAATCCTAACAACCGACCGGATGTGACAGCGAAAACACACTTATTAGGGTTCAACCAAATTTTATAATACCGAAAATGTTCAAAAACTTGACAAAGGTGTGAAAGATGGCCAGTTCCCTTGCAAGAACGAGAAACTAAATCATCCAAATATGCCTCGATAATATGTTTGATGTCATGGAAGGCATAGGACATAGCCCGCAGAAAGGTAGCTCCAGCATTTTCAAGGCCGAAAGGAATCTTTTTGTAAGTAAAGGTACCCCAGGGGAAAATAAAATCAGTCTTATGTTGATCTTCAGGATGGATAATGATCTGATTATATCTTGAGATACTGTCGATGAAGGAGAAAATATCATTCCCCGTACACTCATCGATAATATGATCTATAAATGGTGTGGGGTAATTATATTTAGGACATGCCTTATTCAAATCCATGAAATCGATGCAAAATCGGATCGTTCCTTGTTTCTTGTCCATAGGAACTGGATTCGAAACCCACTCAGTTAATGGAACAAGGTATATAAAAACCACCTTTAGCAGCTTCTCAACCTCAGCTTTGATAGTTGCAGCCTTCCTAGGATTGATCAGATGAAGCTTTTGCCGAATAGGCTTAGGATTTTTGTATGTCTTGATCTCATGCTAGACAATAGATGGATATATACCAGGAATTTCCTCATAAGACCAAGAAAACACATACTAAAATTTATGAAAGAGATCAGTGTAAGTCTGAATCTCTTTAGGGGAACATTCAACTCCTATGAAGAAATTCTCAATAATTTTGTGATGTCTGGAGATGTTCACCAGGGTAGTAGCAGAAATAACGACAATGTTCCCTTCAACAAATACCTGTGCTGGTGCCCAGGGGTTCAAGACTGGGTGAATAGGACCAGAAGACTGAAGTCTAGACAAACTTGTTTGAACTTCTCGCAAGTCTGGTAGAAAATAGGACCGATGATGCAAATCATCCCACGGTCTCTCTACACCAGTCATTGCTTCAAGGATGGCCTCTTCAGATGGAAGAGTGGTATCAACGAAATCCTGAGTAGAAGATGAAGTAAGAGTCCAAGCTGGAGCCACATCTCCATCCAATTCCTCTGGTGAAATAGAAAATGGCATGGAGTTTGCAGAGTCAAAAAAAGATCGATAAGAAATATTAGCTATAGATATAGGAAATTCCATTCCACCCTCTAGGCCTTCCTCTAATGTGGAGGTAGGAGAAGGTAAGGTCCAAGGGTCTGAAAAATAATGAGTTCGAAAGAACTCTCTTCGAGCAGGAACCCTGGAGGATGAAATAGCATGGAGATGAACCAAAGGAGGCAGAAAATGAAAATTACCCATCAAATATGTATACATTCCAACCCCCAAATTGTCAACAGGTTTCTTGGTATCATTCACCAAGGGAACAATCGATTCAATGGATGCATTCGAAGCTACAGGAGAATAGTCAATCTGATCAACAGTGACAATCCTCCCTTTGTGAGGGAAACATAAAATGAAAAATAATGAGGAAGCAATAACATCCATCTCATAAATCTATTTTCACCCCAACATAAGGTTTTAGTCTAGATTTGAATCAACTATCTCAACCTCTATATTGATAGTTTTACCCCCAACATAGATGATTAAATATGGAACAATGCCATGTGGCCTGTGAGAATGACCATCAAACGCAATCAAAAGAGTAGAAGAAGGGAAAACTGAAGGATATCCAATAGCATTCTATTAGTGATCAATAATTTTTACTATCTGAAGATGACTAAATGTCAGTCCTAGATTTCTAAAAAAAAAATTCATGAATATTGCGAGTTTTAGAAATCTCACTGCCTTCATTATCCTTAGGATAAATTTTTCAATATTTTACTACTCTACCATGTCATGATCAACCTACCACTCCCAGAAGACCCATCATGGGCTCATGCCACTCATATTCACTATGTTTTGCCACTTTTTACCTTAGCACTCATTTTTGCCTTGCCTAACCCCTCCACTTGCCACCTAGGGTCACCAACCAAATTACTCCTTCCTATATTTCCTAAAAGAGCCTCCCACTAGGTCACTTGGGTTTCATAGGTTGTAGGATTGTCTTTGATTTTCTAAAGTATTGTTTTTATGAGCCAGAGGCTGCATCAAATGTGAAATAAGGTCAAGCAACTGATTGTCCAAATTATATCAGAAAGGCCTTCAAGAAGGATTACTTTTCCAAAGACAACATTCAGCAAGAGGATAAATATGCATCTTAAAAATTTCTGCAGGAATGATTGAGATAGCTATCATACAAAGAAATAGGTAAGGTAATAGGCCAACCCCTCACTAAAGAACATCCACAGAAAAGAAGAGGAAGCATGCCTAAGTTCAAAGAGATTCAGGGTTTTTAGGACTAATTGGCTAAACAATATTGTCAACCAAGAAGCCAATGCAAAAAACCACAAGGACAGAGGTACATCATCACAACTAAGCATGAATTGAAGATTTATTGAAACTAGAAATGAAGATGAGAAGCCTTCATGATGACAACAGTAATATAGTTTGAATAGGCTCTTGAACGTGACCTCCAGGGTCTGCCAAGGTGACAATGCTTCACTGTCTCAAAAGGAGAGGAAGTGGCCAAAGGGAGATAATGACAAAAATGATTGTAAAGACTGTGGTGACTATGCAAGATAGATTTATTATACCTATGGAAAATCAGTGAGAGGGGAAGAAACCATATTTTTAGATCACCCACACTCAGAAATCCCAAAGGGGGGGAAAACATGATTACCAAACTCCACAATGCAGGCAATTTTAAGGTTTTGATATGACAAAATGGGTAAAAGCAAGTGTTGAAAGCATCAACAGGCCAAAGGGAATCGAGTTTCACCATGTCAACAACCTGAAAAGCAGAAAAGAAGGACGATTAGAAAGGGAAAAATCTGTTTGAATGTTTTTAAGTCATATGGTTGTAAAAGGTAAAAAAAATAGCAGTAAAGTGATAAAAAAATAAAAAAACATTTGGATGTGGGTTTGTAAGAGATAAATGTATCTTCCATAAATACTATAAAAGCCAATTTTTTATCATTCAAGCTCATTTGTCATCTGCAAAAGAGAAGTGAAAGGCTTTCAAGAGAAATTCCTACATTTTGGTAAACTTCGGGGAAGAAAAGCCCTGTGCTACGCTCCTAGGACGTCGTGCTACATGCTTGTGGGTGCCTTCCTTTGAAAACTTAACAGAGCGTTGCATGCCTGTGACCCAGTGCTGTGCATTCATCCTATGCAGACCCGTTAGCTTGACAGAACCAGCATGCAGAGTAGCCCGACAGGCCCGGGTGCTACACGTTTGGCGCCGCATGCAGAGCAGGCCCAACAGGCCCGGGTGCTACGCATCGAACCCTACATGCAGACATGCCTGACAGGAGCACTCACACCGCAGTTTGTGCTTTTGCCTTTGTATGTTCAGCCTTCACCCAACAAGCCTAGAGCCTCTGCACGTTCAGCCTTTGCCCGATAGCTCATGCAGCCTTTTCCCGGTGCTACGCGTCTACACTGCACTTTCGGTAGCAGCCCGAATAACCCATGCAGCCACCTGACTGCCCTAAGTGCTATGCACATAGCATGTTTAGCAGCCGACTCGACAGCTCGTGTAGAGGCCCGACTAGCCTGGTGCTACGCGCTTGCACTGCGCGTTCAGCTAGAAGGGTTTATTTGGCAGCTCAAGCCCAAATTTTCTCAAAAACTCCTCCAGGTCACCTCCAAAGGTTCCACAACATGACCTTTGAGGGGTAAGTAAAAAGGAACCTCCTTCATTTCCTAAGTTCTTGTCATTTAAATTAAAGGAAAAACTTTATATTTCTCCATCAGTTTCACAAAGTAAAATTAGGGTTTTTGGCCTTCAAGGCAAGAGTTAAAAAGAAAGATGCGAAGGGAAACTAATAGTGGCGTTGGTGAGGGAGGCCAAGGGCCTAGAAAATAGCAGAAAAAGGGTGGAAGGGTAAACATATTTGAGCCACTAAATACTAAGGAATTGATGGCCTCTCCTATGATAGTTGCTAATTTCTAAGAGGTGGGCTATTTTGACTTCTGTGAAAGGGTACAATAGGTCCAGAGTCATCCTGAGTTGACCAGGAATTTCATCCTTATCCTTCATGACCATCAAGTAAACTTAGCAGGAGTGAAATTTGAGCTATCCATCAATACCATTTCTATGGCCACTGGAATATCTAGTATGGGAGAAAAGTGGTTCAAACAGGAAAATCTGGACCTAAGCCATTATCAACCCTTCTTGAAACCAAGATACCAAGTTGATTGCAAATCCATTTTTATATTTTCACACCTATTGGAGAGATATGCGCCCTTAATGAGAATCATCATGAAATACTTCACCTGTGAGAGTAGGTTTGCTAGGCTTTATTCCTACCATATAAGATTGCTCATGCACTTCACTAGGGCCAAGCTTCTACATTTTCCCTATTACCTTTATAGAAGTATTGATAAGATTTCATACATTTTGCAAAAGAGACCTCCTTCGAAACAAATGCAAAGTCTTTTTCACCATTCTCTTATCAAGATGATTGTGTTGCATTAATTAGAGCGATAGGGTATCCCATGGGAAGTGTTCATCGCCAATGAAGTTTTCACAAATCCACAGCCTCCTCATCAGCCAAATTTACCCTCATCATCTCATCCACCTCCTTCCACTCCTCCATCACCCCCCACTGACCATGGCTCCTCATCCACACATGAATCCTCTCCTCAAGAGAACCTCCCTCCCTCACCTTCTCCTAAAGAATCAAATCAAGAAGGGAATGATGATGAAGAGGAAGAAAATGATGATGAAGAAGAAGAGACAAATGATGAAGAGGTAGATGATGATGAAGAGGAAAATGAAAATGAAGAAGAGGCAGGTGATGATGATGAATAAATAGATGAAGAAGAGGCAGAGAATGATGATGAGGAAGAAGAAACAGATAATGAAGAGGCAGAGAATGATGATGACGAAGAAGAAACAGATAATGAAAAGGCAAAGGATGATGAAGAAGAGGAAATTGATGATGATGAAGAGGCAGAGGAAAATTATGAAGACAAAGGTAGTGAGAAAAATAGTGAAGAAGAAACAGAAAATGATGAAGAGGCAGATGCAGATGATGATAAAGAGGAGGAAGAGAGCAGTGATGAACAGAAAATTGACAAAGAGTCCAACATTGATAAAGAAAATGACAGTGAGGAAAGTGCAGAAGCTAAAGGCAACATTGATAAAAATGAAAATAGTGAGGACATTATAGGGGACAGTAAAGAGGTTGAAGAAAATGAAGATGATAATGTTGCAAACACAGAGGAGGGTGATGAAGAAGAAACCATGATGACTGATAGCCCTAATAATAATGACAACAGTGACACTATGAACCAAAAATTCAGTCAAGAGGTTGATGACAGTGGTGAATATCACAATAGTAATGTTAGCATGGAGGAAAATGAAAGTGATTCTTAAGAGGGCAGTGAAGAACACAATTCAGAAGACATAAATGAAGAGATCACTGATGGAAAGAAAGGCAGTCTTGAGATCAGCCATGGTGAGGGCACTCAAGTAGGAAAATTTGATCTTTTCCCTCTCACATATCATAGAGGAGAGAGACATGTGTTTTTTGCCTCCAAAAGGTAAGGGACCATGCCATCCACCTCAGCTCAGCCACTAGACAAAGGCAAAAAAAAGGTAAAAGAAGAAGAAGAAGATCATGATGTGGAAAGGGAGTTTGAAATCATTCAGATAGACAGTGATGAGGAGAATGAGGTAAGAATCTCGAACTTTCTTATCCAAAACAAAAATTCACTTATTGAAGACCTCCAAGCCAATCTGAATAGGGCCAAAAGTGTAAATGATGCCCTTGACTTGGAGAACAGGCAACTAGGAGCACAAATTGTAATCTATGAAGCTAGAGCCATCAAGGCCTGGAAAGAAGCCCAAAAGGCACAGGTGAAACTAGAAGATTTCATGGGAACTTGTGAAGAGAGTGAGGACGAGGAAGGAAAATCTAGGAGGAGACCTGGAACCATGGGGTTGAAGAAGGCATTGGCAAAGAAAAGGGAACAAGAATCAGCCCTAGCAGAACAACTCCCTTTAGATGAGCTTTTGGCCATGGAGATAGCACATGATCGAGAGCCTTGGTTGGAAAGATCCAACACACATTTGGAGGCTAAATTGAAGAAAGAAAATCAGAATCTTGACCTCCAAAGAAGGATGACTAAACATTACACCTGGAGAAACCAAATTGTAAGGGCTAAACTGAAAAAGGCCCAAACCAAGATCCAAGCACTAAAAGAGGAAAAAGGCCAAGCTAACCTTGGAATCTTGGCAGAAGCTTCTCTACAGGTCTCTCAAAACCCATGAGGCACACATCCACCAAATTTGGGAGAATTTTGACAAATTTTGGTTTTTTGCTAATTTGGAGGGCCAAGGGGGTAGCACCCTTGGTGCTATGCTTTTTCTTAGAGCATATTCAGGAGGAAAGGCTTACATTTTTTGAATCCTCAGCCAAAGTATAGCATTCTCACAAAGTTTCAGGTAATTTGGAGTTGATTTGGTCCTCCAAAAGGGTAAAAAACACCCTAATTTTTGTTGGGTGTGGAGCCTGATTATCTTGTTTAATTTGTATCACAGCATTGGACCCCTGTACCTTAAATGGGGCGGCAACGCCGCCCATAAATTAATCACTGCCGTGGGGGGTCCAGGGGGGGCGGCAGTGACTTTATGGAGCCCCCCCCTGGCGGAGGGTTTCGGGGGCAGCGCCCCCAAAGCTAAAAATAGATGTAAAATTGCCTTGTAAAAGTATAGTAATTTCTAGTCAATCTGGGCCGTTCATTAGGCGGATGATCTGATGGTAGAAGTTATTCTTAGTTTAGGGTTTTTTTCCCTAGAAGGCAACCCCTCTCTTTGTATGAGGGTATTTTATTGCGGCTGTGTATTAAATGTGTATTCTCTGAGCGGGAAACAGATAGGGAGACTGTGAGAGAGAATAGATTATATTGCAGTGGATCTGCTATAGGTTTTGTCTCTTCATTTTGCTGGATAATAGAAAGGAAGGACTGGTTGTTCGGGGTGGACGTAGCCCAAACTGGGTTAACCACGTATATCTGTGTCTCTCTGGTTTTATGTTTTTTGTGTACTTGTATTTTCCGCATATTTTATGTGTTGCATTGCTCTGTAATATATAATTTTCTAACAATTTTCACCTTTCTGCCTAGTTTTTAGGACAGGTGTTGTGCCTTTACCAGCCTTGGAATTTTTTTTTTTTGAATGGGTTATAGAGATCCAATCAGAGAATTAAGGGTATTTCTGGAAAGTAGACTCAATAGGCTTTCCAACGTGCCATCATGGATCCTATTTCAACATTGGGAAGGCCTTCAAAATATTTCTACAAGTTGACCCAGTTTTCCTGCTCCAGTTCTACGCCCTTGGCATGGAAATTCATCCTAAAACTCAATGTTGCGCCCTTAACAGAGGGAAAGTAAAAAATGTACACTTGGAAAGTTTTAGGAGGCTTGACAGAGCCCAAATGTCAATTTCTTTTCTAAAAATGCCTGAAAAGGTATTTTGTTTTAGATATTTTGTGCCTTGGCCCTTGCAAGGTCTCAAGGACAATAGTGAAATTTCTGATTAGCCAATAGGCTTCTAGAGACTCTATTTGGTTTTTATCCTCCTTTCTTGTTAAATAGAGCATTGAGGATTCATTTTTTATGGTTGTTGCTATGAATCTTGTGATTAATACATAGTCTTTAGAGCTTGAAGAGAAACTGGTGTTGTGGTGCTTGTGAATGGCTTGTTTTGCTTATTAATGGAGAAGGCTTTCTTGCAGGATCCATGAGCTTGGTTAATGGTGATGTGTTTCTATTTAGTTATTTTTTTCTTGTGTATCATTCTGTTTCATCCTTTTATATTGCAGTAGGATAAAATATTTAGACTAAGAAATGTTGTTTAGAGGCACCTTAGTTCTGTTTATCCTTCACTACTTCTATGTTTTCCTCTGCTAGGTCAGTTTAGAGAATTCTTAGTTTCTCTCTAGACTCACCTAAGCTTGTTTATCTTATGAATGGTTTAATATAGTAGATATCATAGATGTTTTATGGTAAGCCCTTCTTGTTTGATATCACTAAAAAATCGTTCTTAAGGTCTCTCTTTGAAGTACCCTTGTTTAGGTTTGCCAAAGAGGCTATGTTTTGATCATACCCTTTGTCCATGCTTGAAAAATTGTTTCAGATATCTTTATAGCTCTGATCAATGATGTCTAGGAGTTCCCTCTTCCTTGATTAAAGTTATGTGTTAATCTTAATTTTTTTATAACCTTGAATGTGAAATCACTAGAAGTTAAATGAGTTTCTCTCCTTCTATATTTCATTGGATTGTTTGTCTGAAATGCTTACTTTCTTGAGTTGAATCAAAGAGTTATTGGTATGCCCTATCTATTTATTACTTATTTATGCTAAATAGTGTTGAAGTCCCTTCTTGTTTTAAGTATTTGACAAAGGATTCTTGATTTCCCTTTTCCCTACTTTTTTCACAAACTTTATGTTCATTTCATTTCACCAAACCTTGAGAATCCATCTGACCATGTTAGATTTTCCATGTGATGCTCCCCGATCCATTGTTGAACGTTCCATGAATTTTTGTAGACTCCATAGCCCAATGACTTGAAAATATCTCATTCCATCTATTCTACTTGATCATTTACCCAACCCAAACAAACAAACAAACCCTAAACTTAACAAATAGCCTAAAATCAAACCCTAAAAGCAAAGAACTTCACATCCTTTGCAAAAAATAGAGAGATTCCTCTATGAGTCTAGGAAGGCTAGGTCATAGGACTCCAAAGACTGGTTTGATGTTACCCTGTGCATTTGGTCTTCCAATATGCTAAATCATGGGACACTAACACCTTCCATCATGAGACAGACATCACACACGTGGAAACACCCTCATCGATTACTGTTCGAAAGATATTAAACTTTCGATGTGTAGACTTAATCTAGAAATCCATATTATGAGGAAGTCTTTTTTGAAAGTCGACATGTCAAATGTGATCTTAAGAGAATATTTTGGATCCATGACCCCAATGGCAGTGAGCAATGCACTCCTTTATGTAGGACACGTATGGAGTACCTGTAATGTAGACATGGTGCAAGGAATTTGAGCTAGATCTTCTACAAATGACTATTTTTAGGTAGCCTTGGCATTAGGATTGATCGTCGTATGCTTTGTAGAGCCTTTTGGAATCTAACGTATAGGCTCAGCTACAGGCCTCTCTATATGGGGTGGCTCAACATTATTAAGAGCACCTTTAGATTTCAAGGACTCAACTTCACCATAATCACGAGATCTCGTAGCGATATCTACGTGAGTGCTCATCATGTATATGTTTGATGGATTTTCCACTTCCTGGTTTCCCCCAGAGAAAGCTCCAGTATTCGCATTCGCGCCAGCAAGAAATTGCTGCTCTTCAGGAAAATGGTTTATTAGTACAGGCTGGGAGCTATAAGAACCCTGTTGAGCTAACAAGCACTGAGCATCCTAAATTTTCGGGCAGAGGTGAGTAATATGGTCTCTAGTGCATAACTTGCATGGAAACTTAACCTTATTTTTATTATCCCTCTTACCCTCTGCAACATGATCGTTGGATATGTTCGCATTCCCCTTCCCATCCTTGTCTTTCTTCTTATTATTTCGTCCCTTATTCTTTCCATCAGATTTTTGATTTCCTTTCGGGTTAGAAGCTTGAAAGACATTAATATCCAAGGGCTAAGAAGGATTTGACATTGAAGGCATAGCCTGACCAAAAGGAGAAGATTGTATAGACAACTACTGCAATTGATTTAGCAGGTTATTTGTACCACTATCGATCGTACCAATAAGTTCATCACCATGAGGACCAAGTTTGGTTTTGGATAATCTAGCTTGGAGTAAGGAGCATCCGACAATATTTTATTAAGGACCCTAGACTGAGAATAGATCAGTTATAGTTGTTGAGCCCTAAAAATAGCCTTCTCTTCATAAAATACCCCTGAATGGGATACATCCTTTGAGATTTCTGGCTGTAGAGATTTCAGAAACCATTTGAGAAGGAACTCATTCAGAATTTGGGCTTTGATGAGCCTCTTCCTTCTCCTCCATTCCTGAATATGATCAGAAATGTGAGTTTCTTTGTCCTGCTGGAAATTGGCCAAGAGATCAGTCCCGACATCATAATGGACAAGAAAATGAAAACGGTTTAATAACATAGTATCCAACTCACCAAAAGTAGCAAAATTGCCCCCTGTCAGCTCAATGTACCATTTCGCTACATTCCCAGTTAGGGTTCGTTGAAATAACCTCAAACTAATAGAATCGTCGATAAGGGAGTTTGAATAACACCACAAGTGGAAAGTGGTGACATGGTGTGCCGGATCCTCACCAGTCTTCCCTTCAAACTTTTGGATGTCTGAGGGCATTTTAGTGGGGACCGAAGGTCGACCCAGAATATACCGAATAGGATCATTTTTCATTTTTGATAGATCTAGCAAGTTTGAGGTTGCCAAGAATGGTAAGCATGGAGGAGCCTAGGAATTCCATCCCCCATAGGAAGGATTCCCCACATTCTGAAAAGAATAGCCGGGATTTTTTGAGTCACCCAGTTTCCAGATATTTTTCGTAGAAAATTTTGAGCAATAAGAGAAGCCTTGTGACCCAACATTTAGAGAAGGACCCCCTCCCATCTGAGGGTTACTATAAACATGGATATTCCCTTCAATTGAAGTGTTAAAAGAGGAAGAAACCCCTTGGTAAGGGTTCCAAGAATTAGCGAATGGATAAAATCCCTGAGAAGCACCTACCGAAGGGAAAGGAACATTCCCTTGCTGACTAGGGAAGAAATGATTCCCAACTCCTAACCTTGTAAAAGCAGGGTTCCATCCCCAAAAAAAATTAGAGCCTTGACCTATGATTAGATGATTGAATCCTTGAATTTGAGAGGTGAAAGGCAAAGATCCTAAGTAAGGGTTCGAATGAGGAATATGCCCACTTCCAAAGGGGGAACCTTGAAATGAAGCTGATCCACTAGCCATAGAAGGCATAGGCACAAAGATAGCTGAAGCACCAGTAAAGGAGACAGAAGAAATCACACTAGAAGGAAGTCTAAAAGAAAAGGGGCCAGATTGAGAAACATATGCTTGGGTGCTTCCACTCAAAGACGAAATGGAAGTAGAGATATACATAGCACCACTAGAAGTGATTGTGTAAATGGAAATAACACCTCCTCCTTCGACTGAAAGAGGAGTATGAACACTTGCAGTGCTCATAGCCGAATCTATGTTCCCAGTCGTGACCATTGAAATAAAGGGATATGAAGGAAAGGGGCTAGCCAGTCTTTCAGACTCAGGCCCAATGTACAAAAGGACGTCAGGGAAACTAGCAGGAAGAGGAGATGAAGGAGTCTTAAGAGGTTGAGGAACCTCTTCAACTTCAAATTCTTCAGCCAGAAACAAGACTATAGAGATGAGTGGAGTACTCCTCTCTACAATAGCACTAATACTAATACCACCCACATAAAAAACAAGCCCAGACAAAGGATCACTCTTCATTGCGTTCGAAACCATAGGATAAAAATCACCCATTGAATTACTCCTACGCCTTCTTGAAGAAGGCTCGACACTCGCAGGATAAATTCCACGAAGCCTCCTTGATCGACGAGGCGATCAGTCAGCCACTTTATGAGATTAATTAGAGTAAAAAATATAAGAAGCTAAGCAATCTAGGAGCAAAGGGCACACTCTATAAAAGTCCCAAGATACAGTCAATCAAGCGGCCTTTAGGTATTTCCACTCCAGGTGATTAGGACCAGACACCAAAATACAAGAAAGTGAATAAGAGGACCTTCCAAAAATATTCTGGTGTAATTACGCCCCAGGCCTACTAGCGAAGGTAATAAAAATAGTTTCACTGACCTCCTAACAACAGCCTTTACTAGTGCAAGTCCCCAAGCTTCACAAGAGCACCCTCAAGAAGTACTGATGAAAGTGATGCAACGTTTGCCTCAAGTATGACGAGTATTCCCCCCAGTCACCTATGTTGTCCCTAGGTGAGGAAACTAAGGGAACCAATCTGTATCAGTAGTTGGGGGAAATGGTCTTAGGTCAAGATTTAGCAAATAGGAGAGGGGGTATCTCTTTTCTCTTCCTTCACTCTCCCTAGTGCTTAACTCTCTGGAGGTAGAGCTTTCCTGGTCCACTTAACGAAATTGGATTTCGCTCATTAATCGACTTTGTATGTTTGACAATTTTGAGCATCCTTGGAGAGTTAACTTTCCACTCAACTATTCCAAGGCCCTATGACCTAGCTAGTTGGTGCATGACTAATGAAAATACAAAAAACTTCTAGTTCATTTTAATTAGAGAGCTTGATTTTAAATGGTTGTTACTTAAGACAAAGGTATACAGAAGTGAAACTGATGGTGTTTATCGACGCAAAAGAAATCAATGAAAACCTACTACATGCAAATGAAACATTTTTATTTCGATGAAAAGAGATTTCTAAATGGGTTCTACGAGACTAAATAAGAAAAAACTTGTTTTTTATTTTCAGTTATCACTCTTCACACACTTCAGAAAACTTATTAAAAAAGACTAAAATGCTTCAGTGCAACTAATGCAAAAACTACCAATGATATGCAAATTCTATGAATACTCGCTAAGGAAGAAAAAATACTTTCTGGGGAGAATTGGTTCAATCACTTTTGAAAGATAAGTAAGGCGAGTCCCAAAAAGAAATCCTTTTCATACAAAATGCCAAAATACACTTGATATAAAAGAGAGAGAAATCTAGAGAAATACTCCTTTCAGGACCAAGAAAATGAACCAAAAACAAGAAACTAACAAACTAATTCAAAATGTATGAAAACCGTAAAAATGAAACCAAAGAAAAAGTGACAGAAAACAAGAAATGTTTTTGGCTTTTAACTTTTAAGGGAAACAAAAAGATTTCGAAGAGACAAGCACAAAACTACTCAAGAACCGAAATCAAGAAAATGAACCACAAAGGGACTTCAAAGTGCATAAGCGAACTATGCTACTTTCATAGTGGGACTCAAACAATAAATAATAAGTAAAAGACCCAAGAAAATGATTCAAAATAGTAGCACACACTTCCAGTAAACAAAAAACTCAAAAAACCAAGAAAAGGTCACTTCAAGATTCACTAGAAGGCTAGTCCCTAGAAAAAAAGAAAACCAAAGAAGTCAATGAGGAAAAAACCGAAAGTGAAGCAATGCATAAGGCAAACACGAGAAAAAAGGTAGTGGCTCACTGTTCTGAATGGTTATAACCACCAAGAACTCCAGGAAGAGGTCTTGGTGCTATAGCCGCAATTTCAACTTCAGAAAATAGTCAAAACCATAAAACGACTAGGTCTTCACAAGAAAAAGAGAGGAACTGACATACAGCCACAAGAAACATAGTCTAGACACCTAAAAGGTACCACAGGAGTGGCCAACCACTGACAGGAAAGACTTATAGGGCCTTAAAATTCATATTTTCAAAATTTACTAGGCATACGTGGGTTTGTTATGTGCAACACGCGTGTATACACAATTGTAACCAAATAAATACGTGTATACACGAGTTATTTTGCAAAAAACAGAAGGCATACACCACCGTGTACAACCAAAGTAGTGTATATACACTGAAATAAGGAAAAAAAGAAAGACTCTGGCTTGATTAGAAGATTAGGGCTTTTGTCTAGTTGGGAAAAGACTTACTAGACTACAAATGTGATTAAACTGTCAGGGGACCCACAAGACAGATAAAACAACCCAAAATAGGAATTACACAGATGTAATCCCTAGTAGAGTCACCATTTCTGTTATGGGAAAAGTTACCCTAAGGTCAAGGGTTGAAATACCAAACAGAGTGGATGGCATGTCATCACAAGAAGGACTCTAATTACCAACTTCTATGCTTTAAACTAGAAAGTGAGGATTGTATATCTTACCCATTTATCCTTCATTTGTAGTAGATATCGTAGGGTTCAAACCCCCTGCAACTCCTCGTGCTCTGGAACCTGAAAATTAGTCAATAAAAAGCACAAAAAGTAGTTGTACAACATATATTTCCTATATGTTAGCAAATTAGCATACATGATCTCATAAAGATAACATGAAATAAATTATTCAAGATTATTAGGCATGTATAAGAGACATATAACACATGAACATCAGGAATAGGATGGTACTTCTTTTATTGATAACATGTACATAAAATAATAGTGGAGAAATCACCTAAGATCTACCACGGCCTTGAGCAAAACCGTCCTTCGGATTCGTCCAGCCCTAGCCTCAAAAAGCTTATTCAATGAATGGTGCACAAAGGATGTCACATACAATGAGGGTGATCATCACAAGGAAACAAGGGTTTCCTGAAACCTAGGAAGTGCAGGAGGCATAAGGGAAATATCAGACTTGATCAGGGCTATAACAGGATATAGTATCAATAATATTCTCTCTCTCCTCCCTTAGGCCATTCCCTTGAGGTGTATTTATACTTCCTCAAATTAGTTTTTTTTAGTTGGGGAATAGTTAGGCCACGGGATGGAGTAGTTAAGTTACAGGAAAAACCGTAAACCCTGCCTCAATAATAGGGAATTTTTATATTTTTTAATATTTTAAATAGCATATGTGGGTCAACTATGGATGGACCCATGTGTGCACGTAGAAAAAACTGGACAGAGTCGCATATGGTTTTTAAAATATTGTTTTTTTTTAGAAATGTGACCAAGTCTGAATGGAAGGGCTGCCCAAGGCCAATGCATAAGTCATCAAGTATATAGAGGTGATAAATGATGCTATAACATTTGTGGCTCAAGGCATCTCAGCAAGACACCATTGTGGTGCTTTCTAAAGAGCGCTCCTTGAACAAGCTAGTAGGAGAAAGATTTAAGGAATATTTCCCTCTTTCTGTTCGATAGATGAGTGGGAAAGGTGTCATGGTCTAGAAATTATTGAATATTGGAATACCACGGCACTGTAGATGTGGTATGGGGAACATGTTTAACATTGTACATCTTTATTTCCTATTCCCAACCTTAAAGATCTTGTTTGGGAGCATCTCTCGCTTCAACTACTAGCTGACAGAGGCAACAAACCTTAATCGTATGAATTGGTTTAAACTACATATCATTTTCTTGTAAGAAGGTCATCCAGTTTTCCCTCTTCTCACCCAACTCTTGATGCACAAAGGGTTTCCTTACCACTGGATGAGGCACAAATATGATCATATGAGCTTTAAGAAGATAGAGCTTGATATATTTGACTTCCTTATATGCAACGTTGTTGGAGAGGTAAATCCCCTTTGCGGACAGAGGCGATCCCTACTAGCCCAGATTGGGTCTAGCAACAATCAGGTCACGGAGTGACATAGGTTCCTAGTTACAAAACAAAAAAAATCATAACGAATTGCCTACCTCAAATCCTACATAGTGGTCGTTGAAGAAAGGATGACGCTTTCCATACCTTTCTTGGCAGATCACGATTCTTCCGCTCGACACATCTGAACATTTGCACACATGCAAAGGATACAACGAAAAACAATGTAAAATCTAAAGCCTATAACCATACATCATTCAGAGAGGATGTAATTCATTGCATAAAGAAATAAACACATGAATAGAACCATAATCAAAGTCGCTTATCATTAAAATAACAAAGGAAAGATACAACCCAAAGCTCTGACGCTTGATCTTCCTTCGGCGGGGCTGACAGCGGAACACGTCTCGACAAAGCTTGTCGGAAACATGACGAAGCTCTCTCTCTCTTTGGCTTAGCTCTCAAAAGCTATCTAGCTATAGTCTCCTTGCTACAAGTTCAGCTAGCTTGCTAAGGGTGAAGGCAAGATTTTATAGATGGAGGAAGGGGAGTTGGGATTCCTATAATCATGGGATTGGCCCTATCTCTAAGGAAGATTCCATGATAGGTGGAAAACCACTTC
This sequence comes from Pinus albicaulis, assembly GCA_034641835.2. Taxonomy (NCBI): domain Eukaryota; kingdom Viridiplantae; phylum Streptophyta; class Pinopsida; order Pinales; family Pinaceae; genus Pinus; species Pinus albicaulis. The sequence continues at coordinate 232,735,012 of CM076582.1, read as the reverse complement.
CCATACATGGAGATCTAGAGCCAAACCACCCAACTCCTTTTAGTGACTCGTTCAGGAGTTTGTTGGAATCAAACTTCCGCCATTTATTTAAAAAAAAAAACCCTTATTAATATTGGTGCAAGTGAGACACAGGGATAGAGCGCTAGTTGGTGCGCCCTCTATGGTGGATTTCCCCCATTGGTGTGAGGGCTGAACTGGCTAGTCGTGCCAAGGAAAAAAGATCTGTTTTTAGGGTTTTTCAGAGGAAACTTTCTTCAGGAGAATGCTTGTCCTTATGAAAGGGGATGCCATGAAAGTGGTTTCAGGTCATGTCACTGCTCACAGGTCATGGTAAAAGCCCTCCAATGTGAGGGATGAGGGATTGCAAGGATGGTGAAAAAATGCTGTGTAACAGATGCCCCCTAAAGCATGAGGCCTGAGAGAGAGGGAGGGGTGAAATGCTTTATGAGAACGTGCCCAACGGAAAACACTACCGTCGAAAGACTTGCATACAAGTACAACTGATATCTCTAATACATGATATGTGGTATGAGTGCAGCCATCCATAATAGAGTGTACAATAACCAGGATCCAAGGTATGGACGCATCCATCTAGGAAGGATCAATAAGTAGACTCAGGTATGGTCGCAGCCATCCAATCAAATGAGTCATGTAACTAATCATGATAATCCACAAAACCTGCAGCCTGGATTTCATCAGACAAAATCCAGGGTCTTGCGCTCCATCTCGACCCGAACAGAGTACAAGTCCTAGCATGTGAATAAGTGAGCTGAAGTCTAAAATTCAAGAACATCGTCTGATTACCAACCAATAATGAAAGCCGTTAACAGACGCGAGAGGTACCACCAATAAGGAGGATGGACCTCAAGGTACTATAGGTACAATCCGCAGAATGTGAACAGTGAGCTGGCGTTGAACACCCGCATAATCACTAAATTGAAGGTCAAGGATGAAAACCTTCCGTCGAATGTGAAGAACCTGCCATTGAGGCATGCAGGCTCCAAGGTAACTGAAGGGAGTCTCTAGATCAGCTTCCTGGATAATGAGCTGAAGTCGACAGGAAGTGACCTTGACCGAAGGTGGGCCATAGTGTTTCCCACATCATCAACACGAGACAGAGGAACATAATGTGTGCGAATCAGGATTAGTAGAGAATCAGAGGGAGGTTGAGAATTGCAAAGGCCAACTTCTCTTGAACATATCGGTGGAACGACACTGGATTTGGCAGTATTTGACTTCAAAGGATTTGAGGTCATGATTGTTGATCAGAGGTTGTCATTGATGTCAACCCAAGCAGCACCAGGAGCTAACCCAATATTGCATGGGAATTTTTACCTACCAAATTAATATATTCTGGGTCAATAATTCTTTTGATGGTTTCTACTTGTTTAGATTTTTCCATTGATATATGGCACACCATGTATTTCTTAACGGTTTGAGAGATATTCATGTTTGAAGTTTGTACCCCCAGTTAGTGGGCTAAAACCCCATGGGGTTGGGGCATGGGTCATTGAAAAGTCATAATTAATATTTTTTATGCTCCTAAGATCCCTCCCACTTTCACTTATTGAATCCCCTCTCAACTTAAGCATTCATATAAATTGTGATCTTCATTTCCTCCTTATGCAAGGGATTTGGCCATCTGAAACATGTCATCGTGGAATTTTCACTCTAAATTTTTTTCTACGAAGGCTTAGAAGCTGCAATTATTATGAGGTGAAGCGAAAATCCTAAGGAAGCTGCAGTAAAAATTTCAGATCAAGGTGCGCAATATTTTTGGAGATATGATCTGTGGAAGTCAGAGTTTTTGTAGGCTCCTGAAATTCATCTCAAAGAAGTGACCTTGGTAAAATTGTCATAAATCTCTCTCTGAGTATTGGATTGGAATTCTGTAAAAAGTGGAAGATAGTGCATAGCTTTTAATTTTCTCTCTATAAATTTTAGAGCCAAATAAAGAAACAGTGACACGTGGCACGCCGTACAAGTTCGCTCTGTTGAAACAGTACATAATTAGGGCATTGTGAGAGATTGGGTATAGCTCTCTCTTGAAGAATCTAAATTGGGTCAGACCTGTGGAATTGGAAAGACAACTCAGAGGACTAATACAAGACCGAAAATCTTATATTGAGAATCTTAAATAACAAAGATACACCAGATTCAATATCGAGCTCCTAGAAGGCAAGAAAAAGCTAGATCATGTGTTGTCAAGGGTTGCAAAGGACCAGAATTTCTACGGAAGAAAAGAAAAGCAAGGTGCAGCAGAGGGTAGCATGATAAGAGCAGCAACCAAGGTGCATAACAGGAGCAAGAAGTTCATCATATGAAGTCTTCAAGTGGGCAGCATTGCATACAATCATTGTAAAGGTATCATTGTACTTAGTCATTGTAAATACATTATTGTACAAATTGTACTAGTGTCTATCTACCAAGGGTTGAAGAAGCAATGTTGGGAGGTCTAGGATCATCATTAGGTGGTTGTGTCAAAGTTGGGGTTATGGTCTATTATATCTTCTTCTTCTGCATCATTCTATATCATTGTAAAGTGGACCATTTTCCATGGTACGGGATTCCATTCTTCTTTTATTCTTCTATAGGGTGGTAGGGTGGTGCTAGGGTGAGTTGTAGCTCATTGGGTGTTGGGGCATCCATTCAGTTGACTACTAAAGAATCTCAGGCGTTGGAGCATCCATCCAGTGGGAGCTGGAGAATAATGCTTTTCTAGATTCGAGGAAGTTAGAGATTTATTTTCAATTGGAGTTGAATATTAAAGAATTATTAGAAAAGAATTAGGTGGTTTTTGTCCCGGAGTGGGTTTCCACCTTAAAAAATGTGTCCATTTTTGTTCCTCTTGTTTTCTACTATCATTGTACAAACACTGATAATAATTGAAGATTAACTAATGCTCTAATTGAAAGGAATACTGATTCACCCCCCCTCTCAGTATTTCCAACAATTGGTATCGGAGCTTGGTTCCTTCAATAGCAGTTTAACAGCTGGAAGGAGGTCATGAAGCATACCAAGAATGGTGTACCTCCATTCAATGAAAATATTATGCACTTTGGAAAGGAAGAATGGAGGTCTATCTCTTGGCGCAAGGTTACGAAGTATGGGACACTATTCAAAATGTATTTACATCAACTGCAGATGAACAAGGTAAGAAGAATTTGGTAAATGATGCAAAAGAAAAGAATATTATTATCAATGGAATTATTGAATCTGCTTATCATAAGGTGTTGGGTTGTAAAACCACCAAAAATGTATGGGACAAGCTTGAGAATATATATGCTGGTGACTCAAATGTCAAAGAAGCAAAGCTTCAAATCTATAGAGCAAAATTTGAGCAACTCAGAATGAAAGAAGATTGCAACATTGCAACATACTTCCAATACGCTGATGAAATAACCAATACTCTAGAAGGATTGGGAGAGCCAGTTGATGAGAAGACTATTATACGAAAGATTCTTAGAACATTACCAGGGAGATTCAACCCAAAGGTATCGGTCTTAGAATACAGTGAAAATCCGGACAAACTCAGCAAGGAAGAATTACATGGAGTTCTCATAGCATATGAAATGAGACTTGATGAAGAAAAGGGTACTTCGCATCTAGAAACTGCGTTCGTTGCATCTAAGAAAACCAATAAGGATAAACAAACTTCAATTGAAAAGACATGCACGTGCAAGTGTGAAGAAAATGGAGATGATGAAGAAGGTCTTTCAAATGAAGAATATGCTTACTTCACGAGAAAACTAAAAATTGGTAAGGGACAATTCAAAGGTAAACTTCCATTGATATGTTTCAGCTGTAATGAGGTTGGGAATTTTGCATCAAAATGTACAACAAAAGTAATGGCAACTCAAAAGGAAAGAAAGGCTTTAAGAAATTCAACAAGCAAGGATCCAAAAGGAACTTTCTCTCTAAAGAAGATAGCTCATCATCCGATGAAGACAATGACAGTGAAGAAGAATCCAATGAGAGAGTATTGTTTATGGCCAAGCACAATAAACCCAAGCACAATAAAAAAGAGGTATCAAACAACGAAGAAGAAGGATGGACCATAGAAGAATTTTATGAGGAAGAAATTAAGCTTATAAAATATCTCAAGGCGGAGAAGATCCGTTCCAAAACTCTTGAAGAACAAGTTCAAGGTCTCAAAATTGAAGTTGAAGAACACAAATGCATTGAAGAGTCACTTCAAAATAAGTTGGAAGAAAGCAACCAAGAAAGGGAAGAATTAGAAGTCGAAGTAGTCTCACTACGTGAGGAAGTGAAGAAAGGAAAAACTATCCAAAACTATGCCAACAGCTCAAGGGCATTGGAAGAACTCATCAACAATCAACGATCTTACAACGACAGAACTGGCATCAGTTACAAAGAAGAAGAAGCAGGACCTTCTACAACAAAATACAATGAACCTATGAGATCTGACATGCATGTAGACTTCATTGGAAAAGATTCGCAAGAACATCCTTGGAAGACAATTCCTCGACGAAAATTTCCATCCAGGTACCAACATATTTTTTATGGCTACTGTTATTCATGTGGAAAATTTGGTCATAAAGCTATAGAATGTCGCACGTACCCTAGGAACGAATACAATTCCAGGAGATCTATCAAATATGAACCTCCCAGGGCTCAGTGGAATATCAATAGATTTGAACATTTAAGAAATAATATTGAATGTTACAAATGTCGAAACTTTGGACACATAGCCAAATACTGCAGACTTGAAAATCCTCCAGAAGAATCTTCGAAGCCACAGAATGAACGAACATGGAAGAAGAAGAAGAATGATAATTGTGCTCTCGCTCTCAAGGCTCAAAAGAACAAATATGTGTGGTATGTTGATAGCGGTTGCTCAACGCATATGACTGGAGATAGAAATAAATTTGTATCTCTGAAAGAGAAGAAGGACGGAACTGTGTCCTTTGGAAATGATGGATCTTCAAATGTTATAGGATCAGGTACGGTCACTCTCGGAAGAAAAGATGATCTAGCCAAGAATGTTCTATTGATTGAAAACATGAATCACAATCTGCTCAGTGTTGGACAAATGTGTGATCAAGGACACATAATACTATTCAACTCCACGAAATGTGAAATCAGGAAAGGCGTGTATGGTGAAATTGTGGCTACAGCAAGTCGAGCTCCAAACGACATATATGTTCTGGATGAAGCAACCAAAGCATGTCTAATAGCTAAAGAGTATGATACAATAATTGGTAGCAATGATGATCGACTAAGTAAGAAGTTTGCTACAAAGGTGCAAAGTGATTTCGAGATGTCTTTACTTGGTGAGCTGACATACTTCTTAGGACTTCAAATATCTCAGCAAGAGAAAGGAATATTTATATGTCAAGCCAAGTACATCAAGGAAATGCTCAAGAAATTTAAAATGGAAGATTGCAAACCCATCCTTACTCCAATGGTAATAGGTTTCAAATTGAGCATAGACGACTCATCTAAGGATGTGGATCAAAGGTTGTACAGATCTATGATTAGTAGTCTTCTATATGTAACAGCATCCCAACCAGATGTTATGCAAGCAGTTAGACAAGTAGAAATATTCCAAGCAGCACCAAAAGAATCACATATTAAATATTTGCCAGCATTGGAATATCTTCTCCAGAAGCTTGGGATTCTCCCAAGTTCTCATTAGATTTTCTTTTTTTTTAGAATATAAAGGGGGAGTGGAAGTAGATTACAGGTCTGCAGGACGGTTGTGTGTCAGGGGGAGTGGAAGTGTGTACAGGTCCATAGGATGGTTGTGTTTCAGGGGGAGTTACCCTTTTCCATTGATGTCAAAGGGGGAGAGAATGTTGTAGGAAGAGCTGTCATGATTGTAGGGGGAGTACTTGTGTTGCCATCAATGCCAAAGGGGGAGATTGTTGATAAGAGGTTGTCATTGGTGTTAACCCAAGCAGCACCAGGGGCTAACCCAATATTGCATGGGACTTTTGACCTACCAAATTAATATATTATAGGTCAATAATTCTTTAGATGGTTTCTACTTGTTGAGATGTTTCCGTTGATATATGGCACGCCATGTAATTCTTCACGGTTTGAGAGATATTCATGTTTGAAGTTTGTACCCCCAGTTAGTGGGCTAAAACCTCATGGGGTTGGGGCATGGGTCATTGAAAAGTCATAATTCATATTTTTTATGCTCCTAATATCCCTCCCACGTTCACTTGTTGAAGCCCCTCTCAACTTAAGCATTCATATAAATTGTGATCTTCAATTCCTCCTTATGCAAGGGATTTTTCCATCTGAAACATGCCATCGTGGAATTTTCACTATAACTTTTTTTCTACGAAGGTTCAAAAGCTGAAATTATTATGAGGCAAATAAAAAATCCTGAGGAAGCTACAGTAAACATTTCAGATTAAGGTGTGCAATATTTTTGGAGATATGATCTGTGGAAGTCAGGGTTTTTGCAGGCTCCTGAAATTCATCTCAAAGAAGTGACCTTGGTAAAATCGTCATAACTCTTTCTCTGAGTATCAGATTGGAATTCCATAAAAAGTGGCAGATAGTGCATAAATTTTAATTTTCTCTCTATCAATTTTAGAGCCAAATAAAGAAACAGTGACACGTGGCATGCCGTACAAGTTCTCTCTATTGAAACAATCCATAATTAGGGCATTGTGAGAGATTGGGTATAACTCTCTCTAGAAGAATCTAAATTGGGTCAGACCTGTGGCATTGAAAAGATGACTCAGAGGACTAATATAAAACCAAAATCAGATATTGAGGATCTTAAATAACAGAGATACACCAGATTCAATATCGAGCTCCTAGAAGGCAAGAAAAAGCTAGATCATGTGTTGTCAAGGGTTTCAAAGGACCAGACTTTCTATGGAAGAAAAGGAAAGCAAGGTGCAAAAGAGGGTAGAATGATAAGATAAGCAACCAAGGTGCATAACAGAAGTAATAATTTCATCATATGAAGTCTTCAAGTGCACAACATTGCATACAATCATTGTAAAGGTATCATTGTACTTAGTCATTGTAAATACATTATTGTACAAATTGTACTAGTGTCTATCTACCAAGGGTTGAAGAAGCAATGTTGGGAGGTCTAGGATCATCATTATGTGGTTGTGTCAAAGTTGGGGTTATGGTCTAGTATATCTTCTTCTTCTGCATCATTCTATATCATTGTAAAGTGGACCATTTTCCCTGGTACGGGAGTCCATTCTTCTTTTATTCTTCTATAGGGTGGTAGGGTGGTGCTAGGGTGAGTTGTAGCTCATTGGGTGTTGGGGCATCCGTTCAGTTGACTACTGAAGAATCTCGGGTGTTGGAGCATCCATCCAGTGGGAGCTGGAGAAGAATTCTTTTCTAGATTCTAGGAAGTTGGAGCTTTATTTTCAATTGGAGTTGAATATTAAAGAATTATTAGAAAAGCATTAGGTGGTTTTTGTCCCGAGGTGGGTTTCCACCTTAAAAACTGTGTGCGTTTGTGTTCCTTTTTTTTGCTGCTATCATTGTACAAACATTGATAATAATTGAAGATTAACTAATTCTCTAATTGAAAGGAATACGCAATTCACCCCCCCCTCTGAGTATTTCCAACAATGATGACGTGGCGAAAATGAGATGAGCGGTCGAAAAGAGTTACCCAAACCCATGGGCAAGTAGAAAATGAGAAGAGATCCCAACCCAACACGAATGCGGACAAGTGCCATGTTCAGAGCGACATACTCAGCACAACGGTGATACGTTCCATTTCTCCCCCCCCCGCCATTTCTAGCGAGTACCCCAATTATTTTTCAAAACAAGCTTGAAGGGGATGGCATATGCTTGCAATATAATTTTGTCCTTCGGAAAAATCCAACCTAGTACATTTAATGATCCCTAGGAAGGAGGAACTCGAGTAACGTCATTACGACAGAGTCCGAGGTCATCAGTTTTTAACGAGTCTGACAAAGGAAGAACTCGACGTATTTTCATGTTTAGAGAGTTTGAAAAGATAGCGGAAAAGTAAAATCCAACAGTTCCTTTTCATAGATAGTTCCTCAGATCCGGAAAGGTAGAAAACTATGTCTGAGAAAACCACCTAGTCGCGATAGGCTAGGGTATTCCTTTTTCATAAATAATCTATCCCAGCCCGAAAAAGGGGTAAACGTATAATGGGTAGATGTCGTTTTGCAGCCAATTTAATGAGATCAAAACGAAAAGTGACTCGGAAATATTTTCATTTTTAGAGAGTTAGAAAAGAGCTGAAAGATGACTCCAGTAGTGACTTTTTCGTGTTTTTACCGAGTTCGAAAAAGTATAAAATACAACTCGTATCGTCATCCCTAGTCGCGTGAAAACCTGTCGCTGCACAAAAAGCAACCATAAAACCCATTTTTCGACAAAATATAATAAAATATTGGGAAAATAAGCTTCAAAACCTAATTTGATTTTGAAAAGTTATAAATATGACCAAAATCGTAAAAACATATTTACTTTTACTTTTTACCTCTTGTGGAGAGCAACAGTGAGTTTTTTCCTTGCGAACTGGCGGTGACGATTGTGGACAATCCAGTGCATCATTCTGAATCCTGTCTTTTCCAAGTAAGAGGCGCTTCTATTAGCTATGTTTCAATCCATTTTTTATAGCATTCCATCATGGTTTGGGATCCCTGAGGGGAACATTTGCAAATTTAGTGCTCACACAATTGGCGCGGGTATGAGGCACGGACCTGTGCCAGTCGAGTTCTTTTTGCAAAGGGGTCGTGCTAGTTGGTGCGACTGTCAGTAAAACAGTTGCGCCAACCGCGCAACCTCATTTTCCGCTCAATTTTCACAAAAAATGAACCAATAAATTGGATTTTTGAATGCTTAAGGGATCTTATGATGTGCTTATGACCATTTTGATGCAGGTATAAAGCCACAATGGTGATAGAATGGAAAGAAAGGGAGCACAGTGAAGAGGACGAAATGGAAATGGGGAATGAGCAATGCATGAATTCTCTCCGGGATTGCGGTTTAATGAAATTCTTCTTAACACCATGTCTCAGGGCAGAACCTGAATTGTTACAATACTTAACCAGTATCTGGGATGAGAATGAGGAGAAGTTTAGGCTTCGAGATCAAGTGCTGGAACTTGAAGTGTCCGATGTCTACTTCATCACTAGATTGTCTCGGAGAGGTCCAGTCCCGATCATGACAGGTACTAGGCCTTCTGGTGAAAAGATGTCAATGGTTATGGAAAGAGTGTGCCTAGGGGCACAAACAGGATCAGGTAGTGGGAAAGTTGACACTCACAATGTTCCCAATCTAGCACTCAAAGTGGTGCTCCATACCATTACGTGGGCCACGGGGTCGCAGGCGCTGCATGAGGCTACCAAAACACAGCTCCTTTTATCATCAGAATGTATGAACCCGATGTTATTTGACTAGGCTACAGCCATAACCATTAATATCAAACGGAAATTGACTAAGTGTAAAAATACCAAACTGAAGAAGTTTAGGTACAGGTCAATCTTGGTATCGTTCATCCTTGAACGGCTACCTATCTTTCAGGGTTAGGGGGCGATAGTCGCAAATCCACCTTTGAGAGAGCCACGGATGGCTTGATGGGCAGCATTGATGCCCAGAGTAGGAGGGGGCCAGAAAATGTCATGGCGGACTGAGTTCTTCGGATGGCTTCAGCGACAGTTGATCATCGTAGAGGACTGGCCCTATGCTGGTACTAACTTCACAGGAGACCCAGACCTTCCACTCCTGGAAGGGGAGGACTGGGATGAGGAGTTGGGTAAGACTCTTTTTGATTTTATGAATTTTATGATTTTTTTTTGGTATACATGTATGTTCTAACAATCGATCCTATATGTATGCAGATGTTTGCGCAGAGAGGCCCGCTAGGATGTCGCCGATCACGCGGAGGACCCCTCTTGCCTATGACCCTCAAGGTGAGGGGGGCGAGGGGAATGAGCTGGTTCAGAACTTAGAGGGAATCGCCCGTGGGATTCCTGATTATGCTCGCCTAGCATATGTCCATATGGCTTATCAGAGGCACACCGTAGGGGTGCCTAGTCACCTTCATAGTTTACTGAGGTGATTGGTGCAGGAAGTAACATGCTACCATGAGCACCATGCTGACTAGTTGCCTAGGCTTTTATATGCATGTTTTTGAGAGACATGTTGTCTCCGGATATTATTAAAACAGACATGTTTATTTTTGGATTTTATGTGATGCACACAAACTGCAAACATTTTGACACACACACACACACACACATATATATCTATTTCTGGATGGATATTTTTCACATATGATGATGTTTTTTACAAGTTGCGTAAATGTCTATCTAATACAATGTTAGTTACTGCGTCTGTTAATGCATTCATTCATCTGGGTATATGCTGATATGTAATGTAATCAAAATTTCTTTCCAGTAAACGAATACGTAGATACAGTCTTAAAATGGATGGGTTCCTAACTGAATAATGACCATTGAGTTGTAACACTACAAGCTGTGAGTCCAGATATACAAGTAATGCACGAATACCGAGGTTAACAACATCGTTCAATAATTCCAAAACGTCACTATATTCCGTGACATTATTTGTAGCAGGCCCTAGAAAAACACCTTGTAAATTAACTAAATCACCAGTAGGATTGTAGATTACCCAGGCTACCAAGGACAGATTCCTGGTACTGCGAGAGGCACCATCCGTGAAACTGACAAAAGGATTAATAGACATCTACACAATTAGGAAGGCCCAATCAGCAGAAAGACGCTTACAAAGCACACCACACCACACATGCACAAAAATGAAATCACTCACTTATGTACACACACCACACAAGAATAATTAAAGTGTAGTACTTCTTTAGGTACAACCCATTTCTAGGCTGCGCCAAAGTAATACATTCATAATCGATTAGCTCATAGGCCCCATTTTTCAATACACGTTTAACGATATAGGGCCCATGCCACATGGGCTGGAATTTTCCTGCTCCAAGTTTATCATGTGATTGATCGTACAAGAGAACAAGGTCCCCTTCTATAAAATAACGTGGAGAAACCGTTTGATTGAAATGAGCTTTAACCTGCTTTTTCTGTGCCTCGATAACCAAAGCAGCCAAGCGGCGAGTTTCATCCAGTCGTTCCAGATACAGGAGACGTTCTTCCTCCGGGGAAGTGTCGGGCAGTAATTCCAAAGCCAAATTCAGGGAAGGGATCTCACTTTCAACCGGAGGAGTCACTTCCAGATCATACACCAACTGGAAAGGTGTGAATCCGGTCGCACTCTTTATTGACGTTCGGTAGGCCCAAAGAGCTGAGAAAAATTGGAGATTCCAGTTGGATTTGTGAATACCAATTTTTCGTTGAAGCATCGTGACAAGTACTTTGTTCACGGCCTAAACCTGGCCATTTTCCTGAGGGTAGTATGGCGTTGAGCTATCATGACGCAAGCCCAACTTTGATGTCAGATCTGCCATCATGCAGTCCCGAAAATGAGTGCCATGATCGGTGATGATGGCTTGAGGAATTCAGAAACATGTGATCACATGGTTGAAAATGAATTAAGTGGCTGTCTTACAGTCGGCAGCTAATGTAGGCATTGCCTCGGCCCACTTGGCGAAGTAGTCTACGGTAACGATGATATAAGCAAGCCCCCCAGCTGAGTGAGGGTTACATGTCATAAAATCAATGCCCCATTTGGAAAAAGGGCCTACGGTAATGATAGGATGTAAAGGGAGGGGTGGCACACGCATCTTGCATTAGAAGATCTGGCACGCATAACAATTTCTTACGGCAACAATAAAGTCTTTAAATATAGATGGCTAGAAGTAACCCGCATGCAGAATCTTCTGGGTAGTAGCATAATCAGACATGTGGCCGCCACAGGCGCCACTGTGACATTCATTCAGGACTTTCTCAGCCTCTTCCAAGGTCAAACATCAGCGGAGCACAGAATCGACTCTGACACGATATAAAGTATCTGCGACAATGCAATATGGTTGCGATTGATGCCGAACGCAACGTCGAGCATCCTTCGTCAACTCAGACCGAAAGGTGAATGTATGGAGGTACACAATGATGTCACCGTACCATGGATCGTGAGTGCTGATTAGAAAGAGAGTTTCATATGGGATATGATCCTCGGATTGAGACGGAACAGAGTCGGTAGGGAGAGAGCAGACAAGATCAACAAAAACTAGTGACTTCGTCGATTTGGCAGTAATGAAATCCAAATTGAACTCCTTAAGGATTACAATCCATCTGTAGTACTTTCTCCCCAGCAATTGTCGAGACAAGATGTAAATCATGGGGTTGCAGTCGGAAATCATGGTTACCATGCGCAACAGGATGTAATGGCGAAACCGCTGAACGACCTGGACCACTCCCAGCGCCAACTTCTCGACATGGGCATAATGCGTTTCAGTGTCTAGGAGATTCCAAGGCAGATAATAAACCACGTGTTCGCTTCTGTCATCGTCATCCTGTACCAGAACCATGGCAATCGTGCTGAATGTGGCAGCCAAATAGAGGGTAAAATCGCGATGGTAGTTGGGAGGGCGTATTAACAGAGTGTTGACGAGCAACGTTTTAAGTTTATCAAAGAATTTCTGAGAAATCCGTCCCAATGGAAGGGAACGTCCTATTTTAGAAGTCGCGTAAACCCTTTGGCCACTTCTTCATAGTTTGGGATAAAGTGACGTAAGAAATTCGCTTTCCCCTGAAGACTCTGAATTTAATGCAACAAGAATGGGGATGGGAGATTAACAATAGCCTCGACCTTGAGGGGGTCAAGGCGAATTCCGTATTTAGAGACAATGAATCCCAAAAGACGACCAGAGTCAACGCAAAAGACGCACTTGTGAGGATTAAGCTTGATATTGTAACGTCTTCATCGGAGAAAGATCTAGCGGAGGTGTTCAGGATGGTCTTCACACCGATCTGAATGAGCCAAAAGGTCATCCAGATACAACTAAACAATGTGACGTATGCCTTGAAAGGCGTAGGAAATTGTGCGCTGGAAGGTGGCTCCAGCATCTTTCAAGCCGAACGGGAGCTTCTTGTAGGTGAATGTGCCCCACGGACAGATGAAGGCGGTCTTATGTTGATCAGAGGGTAAAATATTAATTTTATTGTAACCCGAGAAGCTATCCATAAGGGAATAGATCTCACTCCCCACGCAATCATCGATGATCTGATCTATAAAGGGGGTGGGATAGTTGTCCTTAGGACAAGCGTGATTGATGTCTCTATAGTCAACACAGACTCGAATTGTGCCCTACTTCTTATCTACAGGGACAATATTGGAAACCCATTCTGTGAGGGGGATTGGATAAATGAAGCCCGCGTTAAGAAGTTTCTCAACTTCTACTTTTATAGCTGCGGCTTTTCGAGGATGCACTGGGCGCAGACGTTGACGAATGGGCTTCGCACCTGGATAGGTGGGAATTTCATGCACGACTATACTGGGATCAATCCCAGGCATCTCTTCATAAGACCATGCGAAAACATCTTGGAATTTGTAGAAAAGGCTACTGTATACTTGAATCTCTTCGGGAGAACAAGTAACTCCCACATGAATGTTCTCGATGACCCCCAGTTTAACGAAGATGTCGATAGGCATTGTTTGGGTGATATTTCTCAGATTTCCTTCCGAAAGAACCTCATGAGTCAATATTGGCATTTGGAGAGGTTGAGAGGGAACCTGAGATGCGAAACGCTTGAGACAATTAGACATTTCCCCCAGGCCGGGCATGAACGAGGAACAATGATTTCCATTGCTCCACGACAGATCTTCAAGAGACATCGTCTCTACGATAGCTTCGTTAGATGGAAAGACTTCTCTCAAAGGATCGAGTGAATCTGTATCGCCGAGCCAAGGGGATTGAGAATAAACATCTAGAGGCATGCTCAAAGGAGCATTTTCAGGAGGAGGAGGATCTGATGCAGCAACGATCTCGCAATAATTAATTTCAACTAGGGTCAAAGGCATCGATTCTCCAAAGAGGTCACCTGTTCAGGAGAAGGGATGATCCATGGGTCATCTGACCTAGAGATCATGTTAACTTGAATGGTGTTCAGTGGTGGCATGGGAAAAATACCCATGAGAACGGGGTCTTTGAAAAGACCAGGTCCCAAACTATCAGGGGGATTAGGAATTTGATCCACGTATGGCACGTTGTTCTCATAGGATGAGGTAAAGAAAGACAACTGATCAACAGTGATAATCTTTCCCTCATGTGGAAACTTGAAAAGCCGGAAGAGGGTGGATGGAATGCATAGCATGGCGTGGGTCCAGCTGCGACCAAGTAGAATATTATAGTTGAGTTTGGCATCAACCACTTCTACTTCAACGTTGATTGTCTTACCTTGTAATGTGTTCGGTCAACTCGCAAGAACACCCAAGGGTTTTGATTCCCTACCATCGAATGGCTCGAGGGCATTGGGAGATGAAGTGAGGGCTAGAGAGCCAATGGCCTTCCAACAAGCAGATGACATAACAAAGGTAGAGGCACCTTCATCCACAACGGCTCTGTGAATGTTGAGGCTGTTGATACCGACTTGTATAACAAGGGTGATTTGATGTGGAAATCGGGGGACAAAATTCTCTAGATTGACGGTGAGAAGACTAGAATCGGCAGGATCAATTCCATTGATTGCAGACAACAGAGCTTTCCATTGAGATGGGAAAATTTGAAGCACTTCCAACGTATACATTGTGGAAGGTGCCTGTGCCAAATCCTCAACAATGCTGTAATGCTGAGCGGCACGGGATTTTGGATTATAGGAATACTTTCGAAGAACACCTTTGGAAGGTGGCCATACAATGGGTTCCGCGCTTGGCTTCTACATTTCTGAAGGACCAGAGGTAGGTGGGGTAGGCGTGCCATCAACGAATTCCTTCCTAGCTACCTGGCATGATCTGGCATAATCCTTCGAACGAGTGGAAATCGAAACAGGTGCAACACCATTCATCATGAAAACTTGGGACCCAAATGGTGCAAATGGTGAAGGCTGTTCGAACATCTAGGTATGCTGAGATGGGAAAGGTTCCTTAAGAACTATCGGAGTTCCCTTCGAGCCTTTAAGAAGTTTACTAACCTCGGATCATCTGGGACAATATTTGGTGTAGTGGTCTCCATCACAGATCAGGCAAGGGTACTTCGATTTTCGTTGCGAACCATCATCAGCACGTGGTTTGGAGGATTCTGGTTTCGAGGCATAGGATTTGGACTTGCCTTTGCCCTTCTTCTTCCCTTTGGAGGTATTTTCGGCAGGATTGGCCTGAATGGCATTGACCTCCATGGTCTTCCCAGAATCTGGAGTGGCGAGAGGAGTAGAATTATTGGAAGAATTCGAATTGTGCTTCCCATTATAAGACTTACGAGAAGTCTGAGAGATGGAACCAATAACACCGTCAATCGATGGGGTAGTTGGTGCTTTAGAGGTCCCTGGCCGCGGGGCATCAGTTAAGATATCATATAATGTGTCGGACTGAGAGTACACCAAATTGAGGTACCGGGTGTTAGCGCTCGAATCCACCTTAGGCTGAAATAAGGTAAAACTCAAGGCAACATCAAACCAAGCTTAGCCTCGTAGCTAGCCCTACGAGGACAGGAGAGGGCTCTCTCCGGGTCTATCTCGATGAAAATATTTAAAGGGGCTGAGATGACCTATAATAGATACTGATTTTAGGCTAGGTAAACAAATGGAAGGGTTTGATTTAAATTTTTTGGGTTTTTTGTTGGAAAAATGGGAATGGCAATTTTGGGCTTGGGGATGAGGCCAGATCTTCGCAGAATTCGAATTGGGGCAAGGTAGGCAGTAGTCTTGATGCTTTGGATTATGTGTATGGATGGATCAGAATGATAAGGAGCTGAAGAGGGCAAGGGAGAACAAGGATCCTCTCCAAACTGGAGAAAACATATAAAACTAAACAAATTTAAAGGCAGAGCACTGGAATCAATGAATTCTACCTCATTTACTCATTCATTTAGTTTCAGAAGCAAAAGAAGGGAATGGCATACATTAAACATTAAAGAACTTACAAATAATTGAGAGAACACACCATCAAAACTGAAAACCACAAGAATCCCAACAGGTGCTGCAAAACCTCTGATCTTTCCTTAGCCAAAATGCAGAAAATATGTACAATAGTGTGCCAAACTTTTCCCAAGAGTCCAACCCTGAAAGTGTCTCAGAAAATACAATAAATAGACAATTCTAACCCATTCCCATGCCTCTAGGGGTCGATCTCATGCTTCTAGGAGCATTTTGAACCAATTCTAAACAGAGAGCTAAAATCTAGGCAGCCAAACAACTTGCCTCTATAAGCTAGGAAACTGATCCATTCACTTGATTTTCACTTTTTTGTGAATGAATCATCTAGAACAAGTAAATACATGCAAAAATTACATCATGGTTACCAAATTACATCAATATAGATCAAAAATTACATCAAGAGGTGAAACTAGTCAATACTGGCCGAATTTCTGAGCTGGAAGGTGAAAAATAGGTTGAATTCCTCTATGCGCAGCGCTCCAAAGCTCTATGCGTCGTGCTACTTTGGACCTGTTTTTGGAGCACTTCCCGAAGTCCAAATTGAGCTCATGATAGCTCGTTGGAAAGCCCAGGATGTCTTCTATCCAACCGAAGTGGAATTTTTCAATTTTGAGCTCATTTTCCCCTCCAAAAATTCAATCTCCCAAAAGTACTTCCTGCTGGTGCAAAAGGTGGCAGAAAGGTGATTTTCATGGTGTTTTTGGCCCTTTTGATCATCCAGAACTTGATGAAATTCTTCGGCCATTTCTGAGAATGCATAAATTACCATTAAAAATCCAAAAATACAAATTTTTCCTCCAGAAGGTGTCCCAATCATAAGCGCGCGTCGGGTGGCGCGACGCGTCGGGTGAAAAAATCTGTTTTGAGACCAAAATTTTCAAAAATGACAAAAAATTCTCCAAATTTGCTGAAATTTAGAGTGAAGATCCCCCATCATTCCTAATTCTCAGCCAACAAAGCCTCGGTTAAGATCCAGAGTGGATCAGGCCTCTTTCGCCGTTTCAGTGCTTTGCTCAACCTTGCCTTCAGGATCTTCATTTTTGCTCTGCAAACGTGCGTGCGGGCCCAATAGTGATTTTTCATATGACGGAGCATGTCTTTTTCCCTGTTGGCCTTCGCCAAGAGCTTCTCCAGATGAATTTTGACATGCGTAAGGCAAGTTTCTCTCTCAAATTGTGTCATGTCACCTGGTCTCTTCCGAGCCAATTGTCGATCTTCACAGATTTGCCGCAACTCTAAAAGTGTGTGCTGATCCTCCAGCTATTTATTATGCTGCTCCAAGTAATCTATCACCCATTGATCTCTCTGAAATTTCTCAGTGAGTGTTTCAATCTCGGCATTTTTCTCCTGGATGATCTCTTTCAGTTTCGAGATAGGAGAGCTCCCATCAACATCGATGAGTATAAAATCAGTGTCTCGGCCTCCTGAAGAGCCCTCATCATGCATAGGCCTCTTTCCTCTGTCTTGAGCCTGTACCTGTGCTGATGTCGAAGGCAAGACCCCTTCCACACCATGTGGAGATAGTATTCGCGCTGCTGATGAAGTCAACGAGACCCCTTCCACCCCAAGTGGAGATAGTACTCGTCGTGTCGCTGCAAATAAGGCTCTGTGGCATTGCTGATATGTCACATACACTGGAGCACTGATTTTCTCAGTCTCAGGAATATCAAACTGGTGTGAAGGCTCTCCTCATCATGAACTACCTCGGGAGGCGGCTGTAGCGCTGTAAAGAAGTCACGGGAGATGAACTCCTCCCAAGCAATGCCTTGATGTGTAAGCTGATGTACCACCATGATTTTGATCAGTGCGTAATGATATATGTTGTTATGCTGTTGTGCGGGGGTATTCTTCTGTACAAGAAACGTCATCCGCTCTATGTTACGGTACATGAAGTATGGAATGCTCATCAACCGCACTCTCGTGAAGTGCATCAACAGCCGGATGTGATATGCATACAAGCGTGAAAAGAGCCCTTCACAACTAAAATAACGAATGATGAGTTTCATCAATGGTGCATACTCATCTTTCAGAAATCAGAATGGAAATACCCTGCTCAGCTGCCTCATATATCCAGGTCTGATATATGGCTCATAATAGGCTCTCTCCAACTGCTGCCGCTTATTCCACTCTTCCCTGATGTTTGGTATCCCAGTCGCCTCTGAAATGGTCTCTTGTGACAAAGTAAAATCC
This sequence comes from Pinus albicaulis, assembly GCA_034641835.2. Taxonomy (NCBI): domain Eukaryota; kingdom Viridiplantae; phylum Streptophyta; class Pinopsida; order Pinales; family Pinaceae; genus Pinus; species Pinus albicaulis. The sequence continues at coordinate 232,716,797 of CM076582.1, read as the reverse complement.
ACCCCAGCAAGGTTTACACGACCGCTATGCAAATGTAAGACAAATAGGCGAGCTAACTCATGATGATGATGAGTTTGGGAAATCATCTCACAATAATGGAAACATGACTGACGCTGAAAACAATCCATTGCAAGCGAGCAAGCCTGCAATTGGGTCAAATAAGTGGGCTCCTCCCTGACATGCCTGCCACTTTTGTGAGACCTCCTTGGCACATTAACCTCTGTAGATGAATCACTGTCCTGCTCATACCCCTGCTCATAAGGTGAATCTGTCTCTGACATGATGCTGAAATGTGTTTGTCAACTATATGCTTGGTTGGTTAGAAAATGAGCAAATTGGTGTATTTGTTTCAATGCCCAAATGGGTCACATAAAATGGAGATGCTGCAAGGAAGTGTCAAAGTGAACACAATGGACTGTCAAGTGGCTTTGGAAAAGACAAACAATTTACTCACTGCTTTGGAAAATGTTGAGATTACACACCTTTACAAATGGTATGGGAATGGGTGATAGTAGTGGGACTTGTAATGTGATAGACATAAGAATTATTCAAATGGAAAAAGTATAGTCAAAGACATGAAAACAGCCATTGAACCTTGTGGAGACTCGGATTTTTATCAATGGAAGGGAAAGAGGTAACAAGTAGGGTTTGGAAATTCACATGGGAATCAAAGGTATAGGGATATGGGGACAATGGATATGGGACTGTGGGACTGTGCTATAACAAAAATGATAATAGCAGTGAGACAATGATATGATAATAACAGTGACAAAAGCTCCAATAACAATGAAATGAGATTGTTTTGACAAGTTGCGGCTTTGACACCCAAATTCAAATTACAATTATCTCTCCCTCAAACCCTATGGAGCAGATTTTGGAATGGATGTAGGGTTAAATATTTCACCATTAAACACTTGTTTTCTCCACTTCTAAACCACCATAGCATATCCCAAAAATCATTAAACAGGCGTTAACACACTTACTTGGAGCGGGAAGGTTATTTGAATTTGAAAAATCACTAAACGTTGATGAGTTTTGGGCTGGAAAGCTCAACGCGCCGCGCACAAACCCAATGCGCCGCGCTGGTTTGGTGTGCCGCGCCTGCACAAAAATACACTGCCAACCTTCGCCCAGTGCGCTGTGCACATTCTATGCGCCGCGCCTCCTTCGTGTGCGCCGCGCTGAAACTTCCAACACAGTCACGGCTCTTGCAAACTGCAATTCTTTCTTCCACTTCCAAATTCGAATTTTCAATGAGAATTTATGAATGTAATTTGACACAAATGATTTATATAGCCTTGGAAAATATCTTGCAAGAGTTGGTTTTGATTTTACTTCCTCCACAACCCATTTTGTAATGTTTTTCTATTTCAGCACTTTGTCATTTAATGAAACCTCTGTCTTTTTATTTTTCACTGAATTTCTGAGTTTGGACTGATGAAATGATTTGATTTTTTGCAGGGATATTGGCATTGATGTTTAGCAAAGGAAAACCAGATCCTGCTTTGAAGACTTCATGGCGAAAAAAAACATGATTATTACAAAAAATGAATTCGACAATTTCTTATTCAAAATAGAGTTTTGAACAAGAAATGTCCTAAAATGTGTTTGATGATGAAAATTTGAACTAAGAACCTCTTCGAAAACCATCCTCATGGCTTGCGGGCATTTATTAAACATATCAAAAGACTGAACCCTAGACTCTAAAACTAAAAGACTCTTGCTGACCAAAATAATCATTTATGACCATGAATGACGTGAACTGAACTTCGATGAATTTTGAGGAGTTTTAATTAGCCCAGCAGGTACAAGCATGAGGGAATACAAGAAGACCAAACCCTTTCGTCAGTCAATGGCATGCCCCTAGCGAAATGCAACGAAGTGAAGTGAGCGAGACACCTAAAAATGATATGCAAAAAGCGAAATGATCTCTGATGGAGGGATGTAAGGACCGACTCTAACATTGGCTCCAATGGGGATGGTAGCTCCAAGGAGATGCCAAGAACGGCAGATCTCTGGAAGAGCTTGACAGTGCCTTCATCCATTGGGCGATGGAGTCATTATTTCAACAGATAACACAAAACCTTTGACACATTTATTGACTGAAAACTTGACTGGAACCTGACTGAAACCGACTCAACTTTAAAACTGAAAAGACTGATAAAACTAACTTGACAAACTTCGAACCAACTAACATCCTTCTTCAGAATTATAGCCTTCACTTCGGGCCCCAGATTGAAGACTAGAGATTAGTACACACTTGCGATGAAATAGAAGTAGAACGATATATACAATGACAATGAAATCAGCAAAAAATACTCAGAAATGGTATCGCTTGAGCAGCCGACCATTGATCGGCCCTCCAGGACAATCATCCCCGTTCATTTCCTTGAGAAGAAAGGCGTTCTGACCACGATACACTACAACTTTAAAAGGGCCTTTCCAAAGATTTTCAAATTTTCCGTGCTTACGCTTATCTTCATTTCGAGCATCCCACTTCAAAACCACCTCATCCAGCTGAAACTTATCTGCTTTCGCCTTCCTGTCATAAATCTTCTTAATGTGCTCCTGCAACTTGAATGTATTTTGAAAGACCTCCTCCCTTGTTTTCTGTAAATGAATCATCTGATTTATCCTTCGCTGCATGGGATCTTCCTCACTACCAGCTTCCTGAAGCAATTTGACTACCAGGACAGCAAGAGAAGTGGGAAACACTGTGTCTACTCCATACACCAACTCAAAGGGGGACATACTGATGGATTTTTTCTGACTTACCCTATCAGCCCAAAACGCATTTACTAATTTCTTGTGCCAGCCTTTCTTATTGATTTCCAACAATTTCTTAATGATATTTACCAAAGACTTATTGGAAGACTCTGCCAAGCCATTTCCTTGCGGATGGTAGGCAGTCGAATGTCCCAATATGATGTTATACTTATTGCAAAATTCAACCATCCTTTTTGACTTGAAGGCCGCTGCATTATCTATGATTATCTTACTAGGACAACCAAAACGTGACAAAATGTTATTCTCAAGAAAAGAAATAATTACCGCATCCGTAGCTTGTCTGGTGGGAATTGCCTAGATCCACTTCGTGAAGTAATCCGTTGCTGTCAATATCCATCTATGCTGACCTGAAGATGCTGGATGGATTTCTCCAATGAAATCCAATCCCCACTTCTGAAATGGTGCACTAACTTCAATTGGTTTAATAGGCAAAGGCTGTAATTTCTGTTTGCCTTCGAAAATTTGACGTTAGTGACAATTCTTAAAAGCCTTATATACATCAGAAAATAAAGTAGGCCAATAGTATCCTGCTCTCAGAATCTTATTAGCTGTGGTTTTCCAAAATAGATGGCCCCCGCAGTCTCCTCTATGAAAATCCTCCAAAACTCTTTTGGCTTCTTCCTCTACCAAACAATTCAATAACATTCCACCAGGGTCTTTCCAATATAATGCAGAATTCAAAATACAAAACTTTGCAGCCCTCAACTTCAAGGTTATACTCTTATTTCTAGGCATCCAGGGTGGTGAAGACAAATTCTGAAGTACATATAATATGTCAGCATACCAAGGGGAAGAAACAAAGATATCAGATACCTGAAATGATGTACTTTCCTCATCCTCATCAGACATAGCAGCGATCAAATTTATGTCTAAAGCATGCAGATTTGTTTCAGCCATGAGCTTGGCTAGTCCTTGTCCTTTGATCAGCTTGGTCGGTTTGATCTCCACATCATATTCTAACAACGCAGCGATCCACTTACCCCGTCTTCCTTCCGGATCTGCTTGTACCAAAACATCTTTGACAGCTGCGTTAGGAACGTAAACTATAATGTGGGAATGCAGTATATACACACGAAAATATTTCAAGGCCTTCACAAGAGAAAGTGCTTGTTTCTCAATAATGTTATATTTCAAAGCTCTGTCCCTTATAATTCGACTAAAAAAGGCAATGGGCTTCTCAACTCCATCTCTTTTCTGCATTAAAACAGCTGCCAAAGTGTGCTCAGAAGCAAACGAAAACAAAATGAAGTCCTGTGTGTAATCCGGGCTGATTAAAATGGGAGCTGAAGAAAGAGCTAACTTTACCAAATTGAATGATTTCACCGCTTCTTTTGTCCACTTCACTTGACTGTCCTTTTTCAGCATGTTTGTGATTTCTCTAAGATGCTCAGCAAGATTTGGAATGAAACGACGCAGAAAATTCATTTTACCATTAAATGACTGTATTTCTTTCTTGTTCCGGGGCTGTTCAATTTGCTGGATTGCTTCAACACGTGCAGGGTCAACATGAATGCCGTCTTTCGATATGATGTGGCCAAGGATTTTGCCTTCATCCATGGCAAACAAGCTCTTTTTCGGATTCAGCGAAATGCCATATTTTCTGCACCTCTAGAAAACAACTTTCAAGTGATACAAATGTTCTTCATCAGAATTTGAAAACATAGTCAAATCATCAAGGTAAACAACCAAAAATACCTCTTTCTCATTGGCGAAAGCCATGTCCATTGCACGCTGAAAAGTGGCAACTGCATTTTTCAAACCAAACGACATCTTTGCATAATGAAACGTTCCCCATGGAGTGGTGAACGCAGTTTTGTCACGATCGTCCTCATGCACTAAAATTTGATTATATCCTGAATAGCCGTCGAGTAGTGACATCTTTGATGCTCCAACTACTCGTTGCAATATATGGTCCATTTTTGGCAGCGGATAATTGTCTTTTAATGATACCTTATTCAAATTTCTGAAATCAATACACAAACAGATCTCACCTGTCTTTTTCCTCACGGGCACCAAATTTGATATCCAATCAGAAAATCTGATAGGTACAATGATTCCTGACTTATACAACCTATTTACCTCCTTTTCAATCGACGGTAGCAGCTTCGGATTGATTCTCCTCAACTTCTGACGGAAAGGCTTTTGATTTGGTTTAATAGGGATAGTATGCTGAATGATATTAGTGTCATACATTTTTAAATCTGAGTAATCCCATGCAAAATCATCAGCAAATGAAGACAACAATCTCACATACTCCGCTCTTACCTCTGGTGACAATGACTTGGATAACTTTACCATCTTGGGATTTTCAGTTGTCCCAATATTTACTTCTTCAATACCTTTTTCAGTTGGCCTCAATGTTGGTTTGCAGGCTACATCGTCTTGATCAAAGAGTTCCTCTAAAGGAATCAATCCTTTAGGAATGATGTTATCTTTAAGTTGCAGCACTTCCATTTGATTTATTTGTATAACATCATTACCATCATCATGTTCTGTATCTATGGAGGTGTCTTTAAACTTACCCTTATTTTGTAGAAAATCACTAATCTCCTCGTCGTCCTGAAAAACTTGCCAACATCTCTGATTGTCCGGAACGGTAGGGCGGTGCTTCACATGGATCTCGAACTTATTGCTGGAATTCATTGGGATTTTTAAATTGCTTGCTGCCTTAGCAAGTCCATCAGCAACACCATTTTGGATGCGAGGCACACACGTCAAGGTATAGTCTGAAAATAACTTCAAGATGTCTAAAACTGCATTACGGTAAGCCCTCATGCGAGGATGCTTGGCTTGAAACTCACCCTTTACCTGTTTTATCACCAATTCGGAATCACCATAGACTGCAATTATTTTCGCGTTCAGCTTTCTTAGAATCTTTAGGCCAGCAATCAGAGCCTCATACTCAGCCTCATTGTTAGAACAATCAAATGCTAGTTTGTAGGAACATACTCGCACATTGCTCGGCACCTTATTCGGAGCGGAAAATGGACTGCGTACCCAAATACCAATTCCAGCACCATCACTACCCACTGCGCCATCGAAATCCATGGTCCAAAGACCATCTTCATCATCCTCTAAGTGCTGAAATTGTGCCAGCTCTGTCTTTTCTGTTTGCTGCCCATCGTCTTTAGCTGATTGCTCAACAGTAGCTTGCTTTTCTTGTCTTTCTTTCTGCAGAAATTCTCTGAAATTCTCGGTAATCTCTGGTATATCTTCTGCTGGAACTAACTGACTATCTATATCATTAAAACTATCAGCAAACAAAACAAAATACTCTAAGTCTGTATGTACATAATTTACAGGATGATTGATTGGTTTCTCCTTGCTTGTTATCATGTATTTCATCTTCTGTTCTCGATATAACTTTCTCATTTGACCAAAGACAGGAATTGTTGCATAGGAGAAATCTAACTGTAGTGTACCTTTCAACTTTTCTCCCCAAGATCTAGAAAGGAGCATCCCAAATCGGGGAGGAATGTCTGCCACAACCACGTCCATCAAGACATTCTTCGCAGGAATGTGATCTAAACTTACAACCAAATCTTTGATGAGCCCGATACATCTCACTCGGCTGGAATCAAATGAATACAAATGATGGTATTTCCTTGTAATGTCTAAACCCAACTTTTCCATGATTTCTTTTGGCATAAGATTGTGCGAAGCACAGAAATCGAACATGGCATTATGCAATACAAATTCATGCAACCTCAAACTGATATAAAAGGGAGGAACATTGCTGTCAGGGGACTCACCATCTAAAGCAGGCCCAAATATCAATTTAGGCTGATCATCTTCAATATTCACCGTGTCAAACATTGGATCAAAATTCAGAATTTTAGAGACTTGACCTCTATAACTGCTGTTCTTCATAATTTCTGTCAAGGGAATAGATACCTTCAATTTAGAAATTTCATTCTCCAAACTAAAAGCTGAAACCTTTTTGACCTCTTTGACTGGAACTTCTTGCCTTTCAGCCTTATCCTTCATTACGCTTGGCTGATTTGAATTTTCTGCTGATGATGATTTGTTAGCTGCGGGATCAATTGTCTCTTTTCCTTTCTTCTGTGCTACAGGTGAATCCATCTTCGGTGCTGAAGCCTCTTTTCTCTTCTGAATTGGGTTTATGGGCACATCTCTGTTTCTTAATGAGTATTGCTTTTGCTGAGCGGACAAAGCATTCATATACCCTCTTTGGTATTCATCTGATTCTTCCTCAAGAGCTGCATCATTTTCTAAAATAAAATCTTCATCTTTCTGTGCAGCTGAACTTTCTGCATACTCTTCATCTCCAGTGATATAAATGGGTAGATCATCGGGATTAAAGAAGTGGTTTTTCTCCCCTACTACATCATCGTCATCGTCTGAATCTTGACCAACAAAGTTTTGCTGAAGAGGTGTTTTAACTTGCTACTGGGCTGCCGGCTCTTGTGTTCTCTGTTCACGATGTTTAATTCTGAACTGTGGTTGCTGCTGGCCACGGTAGTTGGGATTTCAAATCTGCGGTTTGGGCTTATCAAGCGTCATTCTTTTGAAAAAAATTTCCATTTCGCGAAGCAAGTGTTGATCTGATGTAGATGTGGAAGCTTCTTCCTTTATGGTCACTCTCTTCTCTGCTTTCAACCTGGCTCTCTTATCATTCAAATTCGCCTCAACACTAACAGCAATCTTCTGCATATCTTCCAAGGTAGGCGGATCTCTGTCTCGTAATGAATAAGCCATCTCCGGATCGAAACCATCCGGGAATTTAAGGAGAGCTGACTTTCTAGATGGTCTTAAGTCATCTGGAATTGCATTATAAACCGCATTGAATATGAAAATATAGTCTTGAACGGACTCACCAGGATTGCGCTTGATGCTGTTATACTCGGCATTGATCTGAAGTGGATCTTTTTTAATTTCCCAACGATCTAGAAACTGTTGGTGAAGTTCTGCCATTGTAGTAATGCTTCTTGCTGGCAAAGCTCTAAACCATTTTCTTACCTCCCCTCCGAAATTTTGCACAAAAAGTCTCATGGTTACATTCTCTTCATCGATCTCATGAAGATCGAAAAAGTCTGCCATATTATCTACATGCTGTTGTGCCGGAAGACTCTGCGGAGTGCCATCAAATATTGGAATCTTGCTCTGATAATCTGTAGGCATATCATTCAACTGCTGCGGTAACACAAGAGGAGCAAATTGAGCAGCCATGGCTCTCGGCAGATTTATAATCTGTCTTGGAGAAACAGGTGGAGTGGGAGCAGTAGATGAACGAGGTGTATGCGGTGGAGATGGAGGAGGAACTACCACTGATTGCTGATCAGAGATCTCAGGCTGTACGGGAATGGTAGGGATAAAGGGAGGTTCAGTGGGAATCTGTGAACCGGATGCAATTTCAGATGGCCCAAGAGTTTGAGAATTAGATTCTATAAATTCAGGGATGTTGGTTGCCACGATAGAATTCTGAAGATTCAGGATATAATTATCAATAGATCTATTTTCTTGTTCAACTTCTAGATACTTGATAAACTCAGGATTGATGACGGTAGAACCAGTAGCGCTTTCAGACTTGGTTTCAAACAATGATAACTCGAATTGATCGTCAAACTCAATATCTTCAATGTATTAAAAAACTATGGGGTATGAGTGAGATTTGACCAAAGGAATGATGGGAGCTTCTCGACAGAAAATTCTTGGGATTAGGTTGGGGTTTTCATATACTGGAGGTGGATGTGGATCAGGATTTGATCTAGTATGCCTTTTTGAAGCCAGTGTGTTGATCTACTCAAAAATCCAAAGGACACAACCGATTATTTTCAGCCTATCGACTTCTAGACTCAATCATCCAAAAGTCCAGAACGATATAATGTACTCGGGTGATTCGAAAATCAAGTGTCGCATTCACAAGCTAAACCGGAGATCGACTGAAGTAGCGTTTATCTACTTCCTCTATTGCATAGCAAAAGCGTTTCGAAAGCTACCTGGCGTGACTTCAGACTCCGTCTATAACTCATGAAATGAACACACCAACAAGCAAACCATTGAGATTTGTCCCCAGTATGGTCGCCACTATGTTAGCGCTCGAATCCACCTTAGGCTGAAATAAGGTAAAACTCAAGGCAACATCAAACCAAGCTTAGCCTCGTAGCTAGCCCTACGAGGATAGGAGAGGGCTCTCTCCGTGTCTATCTCGATGAAAATATTCAAAGGGGCTGAGATGACCTATAATAGATATTTATTTTAGGCTAGGTAAACAAATGGAAGGGTTTGATTTAAATTTTTTGGGTTTTTTGTTGGAAAAATGGGAATGGTAATTTTGGGCTTGGGGATAAGGCCAGATCTTCGCAGAATTCGAATTGGGGCAAGGTAGGCAGTAGTATTGATGCTTTTGATTATGTGTATGGATGGATCATAATGACAAGGAGTTGAAGAGGGCAAGGGAGAACAAGGATCCTCTCCAAACTGAAGAAAACATGTAAAACTAAACAAATTTAAAGGCAGAGCACTGGAATCAATGAATTCTACCTCATTTACTCATTCATTTAGTTTCAGAAGCAAAAGAAGGGAATGGAATACATTAAAAATTACATAAATTACAAATAACTGAGAGAAAACACCATCAAAAACTGAAAACCACAAGAATCCCAACAGGTGCTGCAAAACCTCTGATCTTTCCTTAGCCAAAAATGCAGAAAATATGTACAATAGTGTGCCAAACTTTTCCCAAGAGTCCAACCCTGAAAGTGTCTCAGAAAATACAATAAATAGACAAGTCTAACCCCTTCCCATGCCTCTAGGGGTCGAGCTCATGCTTCTAGGAGCAGTTTGAACCAATTCTAAACAAAGAGCTAAAATCTAGGCAGCCAAACAACTTGCCTCTATAAGCTAGGAAATTGATCCATTCACTTGATTTTCACTTTTTTGTAAATGAATCATCTAGAACAAGTAAATACATGCCAAAATTAAATCATGTTTATCAAATTACATCAATCTAGGTCAAAAATTACATCAAGAGGTGAAACTAGTCCAAACTGGCCGAATTTCTGAGCTGGAAGGTGAAAAATAGGCTAATTTCCTCTGTGCGCCGCACTCCAAAGCTCTATGCGCCGCGATACTTTGGACCTGCTTTTGGAGCACTTCCCGAAATAAAAATTGAGCTCATGATAGCTCGTTGGAAAGCCCTGGATGTCTGCTATCCAACCCAAGTGGAATTTTTCAATTGGGAGCTCATTTCCCCCTACAAAAATTCATTCTCCCAAGACTACTTCCTGCTGGTGCAAAAGGTGGCAGAAAGGTGATTTTCATGGTGTTTTTGGCCTTTTTGATCATCTAGAAATTGATGAAATAATTCGGCAATTTCTGAGCATGCATAAATTACCATGAAAAATCCAAAAATACAAAGTTTTCCTCTAGAAGGTGTCCCAATCATAAGCGCGCGTCGGGTGGCGCGACGCGTCGGGCGAAAAAACCTGTTTTGAGACCAAAATTTTCAAAAATGACAAAAACTTCTCCAAATTTGCTGAAATTTGGAGTGAAGATCCCCGATCATGCATCATGCCCAGCCAACGAAGCCTCAGCCGAGATTCGGAGTGGATCAGGCCTCTTTCGCAGTTTCAGTGCTTTGCTCAACCTTGCCTTCAGGATCTTCATTTTTGCTCTGCAAACGTGCGTGCGGGCCCAATAGTGATTTTTCATATGACGGAGCATGTATTTGTCTCTATTGGCCTTTGCCAACAAATTCTCCAGATGAATGTTAACATGCGTGAGGCAGGTCTCTCGCTCAACCGGTGTCATGTCACCTGGTCTCTTCAGTGCCAATTGTCGATCTTCACGGATTTGCCGCAACTCTACAAGTGTGTGCTGATCCTCCAGCTGTTTATTACGCTGCTCCAAGTAATTTATCACCCACTGAGCTCTCTGCAATTTCTCAGTCAGCGTGTCAATCTCGGCCTTTTTCTCCTGGATGATCTCTTTCATTTTCGAGCTAGGAGAGCTCGCATCAACATCGATGAGTATAAAATCAGTGTCTCAGCCTCCTGAAGGGCCCTCATCGTGCATAGGCCTCTTGCCTCTGTCTTGAACTTGCACCTGTGCTGATGTCGAAGGCGAGACCCCTTCCACACCATGTGGAGATAGTACTCGCACTGTTGATGAAGTCAACGAGACCCCTTCCACCCCGGGTGGAGATAGTACTCGTCGTGTCGCTGCAAATAAGGCTCCGTGGCCTCGCTGATATGTCACATACACTGGAGCACTGATATGCTCAGTCTTAGGAACCTCAAACTGGTGTGAAGGTTCAGCCTCATCATGAACTACCTCGGGAGGCAGCTATGGCGCTGCAAAGAAGTCACGGGATATGAACTCCTCCCAAGCAATGCCCTGCTGTGTAAGCTGATGTACCACCATGATTTTGATCAGCGCGTACTGATATATGCTGTTATGCTGCTGTGCTGGGGTCTTCTTCTGTACAAGAAACATCATCCGCTCTATGTTACGGTACATGAAGTATGGAATGCTCATCAACCGCACTCTCGTGAAGTGAATCAATAGCAGGATGTGATATGCATACAAGCGTGAAAAACGCCCTTCACAACTGAAATAACGAATGATGAGTTTCATCAATGGTGCGTACTCATCCTTCAGAAATCGGAATGGAAATACCCTGCTAAGCTGCCTCATATATCCAGGTCTGATATATGTCTCATAATAGGCTCTCTCCAACTGCTGCCGCTTATTCCACTCTTTGGTATCCCAGTCGCCTCTGAAATGGTCTCTGGTGACAAAGTAAAATCAACCCCAGCAAGGTTTACACGACCGTTATGAAAATGTAATACAAATAGGCGAGCTAACTCATGATGATGCTGAGTTTGGGAAATCATCTCACAATAATGGAAACATGACTGACGTTGAAAACAATCCATTGCAAGTGAGCAAGCCTGCAATTGGGTCGAAGAAGTGGGCTCCTCCCTGACATGCCTGCTACTTTTGTGAGACCTCCTTGGCAAATTAACCTCTGTAGATGAATCACTGTCCTGCTCATACCCCTGCTCATAAGGTGAATCTATCTCTGACATGATGCTGAAATGTGTTTGTCAACTGTACGCTTGGTTGGTTAGGAAATGAGCAAATTGGTGTATTTGTTTCAATGCCCAAATGTGTCACACATATATGGGATAGTGAATATGGGACTGTGGGACTTTGCTATAACAACAATAAAGATAGCAGTGAGGCAATGATATGAAAATAACAGTGACAAAAACTCCAATAACAACGAAATGAGATTGTTTTGACAAGCTGCAGCTTTGACATACAATTCCAAAATACCATCACTTCTTCCTCTAACCCTATGGAGCGGATTTTGGAGTGGATATAGGGTTTAAATTTCACCATGAAAAACACTTGTTTTCACCACCTTTAAACCACCATAGCATATCAAAAAAAACATTTGGCAGGCATTAACACACTTACTTGGAGCTTGGAAGATTATTTGAAATTGAAAAATCACCAAACGTTGATGAGTTTGAGCTGGAGGGCTCAACGCGCCGCGCGCACTCCCAGTGCGCCGCGCTGGTTTGGTGCACCGCGCGCACACAAAAATACACTGCAAACTTTCACCCAGTGCGCCGCACCTCCTTTGTATGCGTCGTGCACAATGATAACACACAGTCCCGGCCCTTGCAAACTGAAATTTGTTCTCCCACCTCCCAATTCGACTTTGCAATGAGAATTTGTGAATGTAATTTGACACAAATGGTTTATGTAACCTTGGAAAATATCTTGCAAGAGTTGGTTTTAATTTTTACTTCCTCCACAACCCACTTTGTAATGTTTCTCATTTGGCACTTTGTCATTTCACTGAACTTCTGTCTTTTGGCTTTTTGCACTGATTTTCTAAGTTTTGGACTGATGAAATGATTTGATTTTTTGTAGGGATTTTGGCGTTTGGACTTCGGCAAAGACCAGAGGCCGCATTGAAATTTTTTATGGTAGAAAAAATACATGATTGTTACAAAAAATAAATTTGACAGTTTCTTGTTCAAAACAGAGTTTTGAACTAGAAATGTCCTCAAATGTGTTTGATGATGAAAATTTGAATTAAGAACCTTTTCAAAACCATCCTCATGGCATGCGGGCATTTATTAAATACATCAAAAGACTGAACCCTAGACTCTAAAACTAAAAGACTCTTGTTGACGAAAATAATCATTTATGACCATGAATGACGTGACCTGAACTTCGATGATTTTTGAGGAGTTTTAATTAGCCCAGCAGGTACAAGCACGAGGGACTACAAGACAACAAAACCCTCTCGTCAATCAATGGCATGCCCCTAGCGAAATGCAACGAAGTGAAGTGAGCGAGACACCTAAAAATGATATGCAAAAAGCGAAATGATCTCTGACGGAGGGCTGTAAGGACTGACTCTAACATTGGCTCCAATGGGGATGGTAGCTCCAAGGAGATGCCAAGAACGACAGATCTCTGGAAGAGCTTGACAGTGCCTTCATCCATTGGGCGATGGAGTCATTATTTCAACAGATAACACAAAACCTTTGACACATTTATTGACTGAAAACTTGACTTGAACCTAATTAAAACCGACTCAACTTTAAAACTGAAAAGACTGATAAAACTAACTTGAGAAAATTCGAACCAAATAACCTCCTTCTTCAGAATTATAGCCTTCGCTTCAGGCCCCAGACTGAAGACTAGAGATTAGTACACACTTGCGATGAAACAGAAGTAGAACGATATATACAATGTCAATGAAATCAGCAGAAAATACTCAGAAATGGTATCACTTGAGCAGCCGACCATTGATCGGCCCTCCAGGAAAATCATCCCCGTTCATTTCCTTGAGAAGAAAGGCGTTCTAACCATGATACGTTACAATTTTAAAAGGGCCTTTCCAAAGATTTTCAAATTTGCCGTGCTTACCCTTATCTTCATTTCGAGCATCCCATTTCAAAACCACCTCATCCAGCTGAAACTTATCTACTTTTGCCTTCCTGTCATAAATATTCTTAATGCGCTCCTGCAACTTGAATGTATTTTGAAAGACCTCCTCCCCTGTTTGCTATAAATGAATCATCTGATTTATCCTTCGCTGCATGGGATCTTCCTCACTACCAGCTTCCTGAAGCAATTTGACTACCGGGACAGCAAGAGAAGTGGGAAACACTGTGTCTACTCCATACACCAACTCAAAGGGGGACATACCGATGGATTTTTTCTGACTTACCCTATCAGCCCAAAGCGCATTTACTAATTTCTTGTGCCAACCTTTCTTATTGATTTCCAGCAATTTCATAATGATATTTACCAAAGACTTATTGGAAGAATCCGCCAAGCCATTTCCTTGCGGATGATAGGCAGTCGAATGTCCCAAGCTGATGTTATACTTATTGCAAAATTCAACCATCCTTTTTGACTTGAAGGCTGCTGCATTATCTGTGATTATCTTACTAGGACAACCAAAACGTGACAGAATGTTAATCTCAAGAAAAGAAATAATTACCGCATCCGTAGCTTGTCTGGTGGGAATTTCCTAGATCCACTTCGTGAAGTAATCTGTTGCTGTCAATATCCATCTATGCTGACCTGAAGATGCCGGATGGATTTCTCCAATGAAATCCAATCCCCACTTCTGAAATGGTGCACTAACTTCAATTGGTTTAAGAGGCAAAGGCTTTAATTTCTGCTACCCTTTGAAAATTTGACATTCGTGACAATTCTTAACAGCCTTATATACATCATAAAATAAAGTAGGCCAATAGTATCCTGCTCTCAGAATCTTATTAGTTGTGGTTTTCCAAAATAGATGGCCCCCGCAGTCTCCTCTATGAAAATCCTCCAAAACTCTTTTGGCTTCTTCCTCTACCAAACAATTCAATAACATTCCACCAGGGTCTTTCCAATATAATGCAGAATTCAAAATACAAAACTTTGCAGCCCTCAAATTCAAGGTTCTACTCTTATTTCTAGGCATCCCGGGTGGTGAAGACAAATTCTGAAGTACATATAATATGTCAGCATACCAAGGGGAAGAAACAAAGATATCAGATACCTGAAATGATGTACTTTCCTCATCCTCATCAGACATAGCAACGATCAAATTTATGTCTAAAGCATGCAGATTTGTTTCAGCCATGAGCTTGGCTAATCCCTGTCCTTTGATCAGCTTGGTCGGTTTAATCTCCACATCATATTCTAACAATGCAGCGATCCACTTACCTCGTCTTCCTTCTGGATCTGCTTTTACCAAAACATCTTTGACAGCTGCGTTAGGAACGTAAGCTATAATGTGGAAATGCAGTATATACACACGAAAATCTTTCAAGGCCTTCACAAGAGAAAGTGCTTGTTTCTCAATAATGTTGTATTTCAAAGCTCCGTCCCTTATAATTCGACTGAAAAAAGAAATGGGCTTCTCACATCCATCTCTTTTCTGTATTAAAATAGCTGCCAAGGTGTGCTCCGGAGCGAAAGAAAACAAAATGAAGTCCTGTGTGTAATCCGGGCTGATTAAAATTGGGGCTGAAGATAGAGCTAACTTTACCAAATTGAATGATTTGACCGCCTCTTCCATCCACTTCACTTGGCTGTCCTTTTTCAGCATGTTTGTGATCTCTCTAAGATGCTCAGCAAGATTTGGAATGAAACGACGTAGAAAATTCATCTTACCATTAAATGACTGTATTTCTTTCTTGTTCCGGGGCTGTTCAATTTGCTGGATTGCTTCAACACGTGCTGGGTCAACATGAATGTCGTCTTTTGAGATGATGTGGACCAGAAGTTTGCCCTCATCCATGGCAAACAAGCTCTTTTTCAGATTCAGCGAAATGGCATATTTTCTGCACTTCTGAAAAACAACTTTCAAGTGATACAAATGTTCTTCATCAGAATTTGAAAACACCGTCAAATCATCAAGGTAAACAACCAAAAATACATCTTTCTCATTGGTAAAAGCCATGTCCATTGCACGCTGAAAAGTGGCACCTGCATTTTTCAAACCAAACGGCATCTTGGCATAATGAAACATTCCCCATGGAGTGGTGAATGCGGTTTTTTCACGATCGTCCTCATGAACTAAAATTTGATTATATCCTGAATAGCCGTCGAGTAGTGACATCCTTGATGCTCCAACTACTCGCTGCAGTATATGGTCCATTTTTGGCAGCGGATAATTGTCCTTCAATGACACCTTATTTAAATTTCTGAAATCAATACACAAATGGATCTCACCTGTCTTTTTCCGAACGGGCATGAAATTGGAAATCCAATCAGAAAATCTGATGGGAACAATGATTCCTGATTTGTATAGCCTATTTACCTCCTTCTCAATTGGCGGCAACAATTTCGGATTGATTCTCCTCAACTTCTGACGGAAAGGCTTCTGATTTGGTTTAATAGGGATAGTATGCTAAATGATATTAGTGTCATACGTCTTTAAATCTGAGTAATCCCAAGCGAAAGCATCAGAAAATGAAGACAACAAACTCACATATTCAGCTCTTACCTCTGGTGACAATGACTTGGATAACTTTACCATCTGTGGGTTTTCAGCTGTCCCAATATTTACTTCTTCAACATCTTTCTCAGTCGTCCTCAATTTCAGTTTGCGGGCTACGTCATCTTGATCAAAGAGTTCCTCTAAAGGAATCAATCCTTTAGGAATGATGTTATCCTTAAGCTGCAGTACTTCCATCTGATTTATTTGCATATCATCATTACCATGATCATGTTTTGTATCTATGGAGGTATCTTTAAATTTACCAGTCTCAGGAACCTCAAACTGGTGTGAAGGTTCAGCCTCATCGTGAACTACCTTGGGAGGCGGATGTGGCGCTGCAAAGAAGTCATGGGAGATGAACTCTTCCCAAGCAATGCCCTGCTGTGTAAGCTGATGTACCACCATGATTTTGATCAGCGCGTAATGATATATGTTGTTATGCTGCTGTGCTGGGGTCTTCTTCTGTACAAGAAACGTCATCCGCTCTATGTTACAGTACATGAAGTATGGAATGCTCATCAACCGCACTCTCGTGAAGTGCATCAACAGCCGGATGTGATATGCATACAAGCGTGAAAAACGCCCTTCACAACTGAAATAACGAATGATGAGTTTCATCAATGGTGCGTACTCATCCTTCAGAAATAAGAATGGAAATACCCTGCTCAGCTGCCTCATATATCCAGGTCTGATATATGGCTCATAATAGGCTCTCTCCAACTGCTGCCGCTTATTCCACTCTTCCCCGATGTTTGGTATCCCAGTCGCCTCTGAAATGGTCTCTGGTGACAAAGTAAAATCCACCCCAGCAAGGTTTACACGACCGTTATGCAAATGTAAGACAAATAGGCGAGCTAACTCATGATGATGCTGAGTTTGGGAAATCATCTCACAATAATGGAAACATGACTGACGCTGAAAACAATCCATTGCAAGCGAGCAAGCCTGCAATTGGGTCAAAGAAGTGGGCTCCTCCCTGACATGCCTGCCACTTTTTTGAGACCTCATTGGCACATTAACCTCTGTAGATGAATCACTGTCCTGCTCATACCCCTTCTCATAAGGTGAATCCTTCTTTGACATGATGCAAAAAATGTGTTTGTCAACTGTACGCTTGGTTGGTTAGGAAATGAGCAAATTGGTGTATTTGTTTCAATGCCCAAACGTGTCACACATATATATCAAGATGCTATAATAAAAACCACAGTGGGAAAAGGACTATCAAGTGAGTTTGAACATGAAGATAGCCACTGCTTGACTGTATGGGGATTTTACAAGTGAATAGGAATGAGTGTAGTGATGGTGGGGGGTAGTTATTAGGAACAAGAGTGAAAATGAAATGGCAACATATATATGAGTCAAATGAAATTAGGGACAGAGAAATAGTCCTTGCAGTGTCTGACAATTAGGCTCTGTCAATGGAGGGATGTGGGAATAAGTAATAGGGTCTGGGAACTCAAAACATGGGAACAAAATGGTATTAGGGATATGGGATAGTGAATATGGGATTGTGGGACTGTGCTATAACAACAATAAAGATAGCAGTGAGGCAATGATATGACAATAACAGTGACAAAAACTCCAATAGCAACGAAATGAGATTGCTTTGACAAGT
The DNA here is from genome assembly GCA_034641835.2 of Pinus albicaulis. NCBI lineage: Eukaryota > Viridiplantae > Streptophyta > Pinopsida > Pinales > Pinaceae > Pinus > Pinus albicaulis. The sequence continues at coordinate 232,698,903 of CM076582.1, read as the reverse complement.
TGCAGCTTTGACATACAATTTCAAAATACCATCACTTCTTCCTCTAACCCTATGGAGCGGATTTTGGAGTGGATATAGGGTTTAACTTTCACCATGACAAACACTTGTTTTCTCCACCTTTAAACAACCATAGCATATCCAAAAAAACATTTGGCAGGCATTAACACACTTACTTGGAGCTTGGAACATTATTTGAAATTGAAAAATCACCAAACGTTGATGAGTTTGAGCTGGAGGGCTCAACGCGCCGCGCGCACTCCCAGTGCGCCGCGCTGGTTTGGTGCACCGCGCGCACACAAAAATACGCTGCAAAATTTCACCCAGTGCGCCACGCCTCCTTTGTATGCATCGTGCATAATGATAACACACAGTCCCGGCCCTTGCAAATTGAAATTTGTTCTCCCACCTCTCAATTCGACTTTGCAATGAGAATTTGTGAATGTAATTTGACAAAAATGATTTACATAGCCTTGGAACATATCTTGCAAGAGTTGGTTTTAATTTTTACTTCCTCCACAACTCACTTTGTAATGTTTTTCATTTGGCACTTTATCATTTCATTAAACTTCTGTCTTTTGGCTTTTCACTGATTTTCTGAGTTTGGACTGATGAAATTAGTTGATTTTTGCAGGGATGTTGGCGTTTGGACTTCGGAAAAGATCAGAGGCTGCATTGAAATTTTTATGGCGGGAAAAAATACATGATTATTACAAAAAATGAATTCGACAATTTCTTATTCAAAACAGAGTTTTGAACAAGAAATGTCCTCAAATGTGTTTGATGATAAAAAATTGAACTAAGAACCTCTTTGAAAACCGTCCTCATGGCCTGCGGGCATTTATTAAATATACCAAAAGACTGAACCCTAGACTCTAAAACTAAGAGACTCTTGTTGACCAAAATAATCATTTATGACCATGAATGACGTGAACTGAAATTCGATGAATTTTGAGGAGTTTTAATTAGCCCAGCAGGTACAAGCATGAGGGAATACAAGAAGACCAAACCCTTTCGTCAGTCAATGGCACGCCCCTAGCGAAATGCAACGAAGTGAAGTGAGCGAGACACCTAAAAATGATATGCAAAAAGCGAAATGATCTCTGACGGAGGGCTGTAAGGACCGACTCTAACATTGGCTCCAATGGGGATGGTAGCTCCAAGGAGATGCCAAGAACGACAGATCTCTGGAAGAGCTTGACAATGCCTTCATCCATTGGGCGATGGAGTCATTATTTCAACAGATAACACAAAACCTTTGACACATTTATTGACTGAAAACTTGACTAGAACCTGACTGAAACCGACTCAACTTTAAAACTGAAAAGACTGATAAAACTAACTTGACAAACTTCAAACCAACTAACCTCCTTCTTCAGAATTATAGCCTTCGCTTCGAGCCCCAGACTGAAGACTAGAGATTAGTACACACTTGCGATGAAACAGAAGTAGAACGATATATACAATGACAATGAAATCAGCAGAAAATACTCAGAAATGGTATCGCTTGAGCAGCCGACCATTGATCGGCCCTCCAGGACAATCATCCCCGTTCATTTCCTTGAGAAGAAAGGCGTTCTGACCACGATACGCTGCAATCTTAAAAGGACCCTTCCAAAGGTTTTCAAATTTTCCGTGCTTGCCTTTTTCCTCATTCCAAGCATCCCACTTCAGGACCACCTCATCTAACTGAAACTTATCTACTTTCACCTTCCTGTCATAAATCTTTTTAATGCGCTCCTGCAATTTGAATGTATTTTGAAATACCTCCTCCCGTGTCTACTGTAAATGAATCATCTGATTTATCCTTCGCTGCATGGGATCTTCCTCACTACCAGCTTCCTGAAGCAATTTGACTACCGGGACAGCAAGAGAAGTGGGAAACACTGTGTCTACTCCATACACCAACTCAAAGGGAGACATACCGATGGATTTTTTCTGACTTACCCTATCAGCCCAAATTGCATTCACTAATTTCTTGTGCCAGCCTTTCTTATTGATTTCCAGCAATTTCTTAATGATATTTACCAAAGATTTATTTGAAGACTCCGCCAAGCCATTTCCTTGCGGATGGTAGGCAGTCGAATGTCCCAATCTGATGTTATACTTATTGCAAAATTCAACCATCCTTTTTGACTTGAAGGCCGCTGCATTATCTATGATTATCTTACTAGGAAAACCAAAACGTGACAGAATGTTATTCTCAAGGAAAGAAATAATTACCGCATCCGTAGCTTGTCGGGTGGGAATTGCCTCGATCCACTTCGTGAAGTAATCCGTTGCTGTCAATATCCATCTATGCTGACCTGAAGATTCCGGATGGATTTCTCCAATGAAATCCAACCCCCACTGCTGAAATGGTGCACTAACTTCAATTGGTTTAAGAGGCAAAGGCTGTAATTTCTGCTTCCCTTCGAAAATTTAACATTCGTGACAACTCTTAATAGCCTTATATACATCAGAAAATAAATTAGGCCAATAGTATCCTGCTCTCAGAATCTTATTTGCTGTGGTTTTCCAAAATAGATGGCCCCCGCAGTCTCCTCTATGAAAGTCCTCCAAAACTCTTTTGGCTTCTTCCTCTACCAAACAATTCAATAACATTTCACCAGGGTCTTTCCAATATAATGCAGAATTCAATATACAAAACTTTGTAGCCCTCAACTTCAAGGTTCTACTCTTATTTCTAGGCATCCCGGGTGATGGAGACAAATTCTGAGGTACATATAAAATGTCAGCATACCAAGGGGAAGAAACAAAGATATCAGATACCTGAAATGATGCACTTCCCTCATCCTCATCAGACATAGCAGCGATCAAATTTATATCTAGAGCATGCATATTTTTTTCAGCCATGAGCTTGGCTAATCCTTGTCCTTTGATCAGCTTGGTCGGTTTAATATCCACATCATATTCTAACAACGCAGTGATCCACTTACCCTATCTTCCTTCCGGATCTGCTTGTACCAATACATCTTTGACAGCTGCATTAGGAACATAAGCTATAATGTGGGAATGTAGTATATACACACGAAAATTTTTCAAGGCCTTCACAAGAACAAGTGCTTGTTTCTCAATAATGTTGTATTTCAAAGCTCTGTCCCTTATAATCTGACTGAAAAAAGTAATGGGCTTCTCAACTCCATCTATTTTCTACATTAAAACAACTGCCAAAGTGTGCTCAGAAGCAAATGAAAACAAAATGAAGTCCTGTGTGTAATCCGGGATGATTAAAATGGAAGCTGAAGAAAGAGCTAACTTTACCAAATTGAATGATTTCACCGCCTCTTCTGTCCACTTCACTTGGCTGTCCTTTTTCAACATGTTTGTGATCTCTCTAAGATGCTCAACAAGATTTGCAATGAAACGACGCAGAAAATTCATGTTACCATTAAATGACTGTATTTCTTTATTGTTCCGGGGCTGTTCAATTTTCTGGATTTCTTCAACACGTGCAAGGTCAACACGAATGCCATATTTCGATATGATGTGGCCAAGAAGTTTGCCTTCATCCATGGCAAACAAGCTCTTTTTCGGATTCAGCGAAATGCCATATTTTCTACACTTCTGGAAAACAACTTTCAAGTGATACAAATGTTCTTCATCAGAATTTGAAAACACTGTCAAATCATCAAGGTAAACAACCAAAAATACATCTTTCTCATTGGCGAAAGCCATGTCCATTGCATGCTGAAAAGTGGCACCTGCATTTTTCAAACCAAACGGCATCTTGGCATAATGAAACGTTCCCCATGGAGTGGTGAATGCGGTTTTGTCACGATCGTCCTCATGAACTAAAATTTGATTATATCCTGAATAGCCATCGAGTAGTGACATCCTTGATGCTCCAACTACTCGTTGCAATATATGGTCCATTTTTGGGAGCGGATAATTGTCCTTCAATGACACCTTATTCAAATTTTTGAAATCAATACACAAACGGATCTCACCTGTATTTTTCTGAACGGGCACCAAATTGGAAATCCAATCAGAAAATATGATAGGAACAATGATTTCTGATTTGTACAGCCTATTTACCTCCTTCTCAATTGACGGCAACAACTTCAGATTGATTCTCCTCAACTTCTGACAGAAAGGCTTCTAATTTGGTTTAATAGGGATAGTATGCTGAATGATATTAGTGTCATACGTCTTTAAATCTAAGTAATCCCAAGCGAAAGCATTAGCAAATGAAGACAACAAACTCACATATTCAGCTCTTACCTCCGGTGACAATGACATGGATAACTTTACCATCTTGGGGTTTTCAGCTGTCCCAATATTTACTTCTTCAACACCTTTTTCAGTCGGCCTCAATGTCGGTTTGTAGGCTATGTCATCTTGATCAAAGAGTTCCTCTAAAGGAATCAATACTTTAGGAATGATGTTATCCTTAAGCTGCAGCACTTCCATCTGATTTATCTGCATATCATCATTACCATCATCATGTTCTGGATCTATGGAGGTATCTTTAAACTTACCGATCTCGGAACCTCAAGGCGGGTGTGAAGGCTCTCCCTCATCATGAACTCCCTCGGGAGGCGGCTGTGGCGCTGCAAAGAAGTCACGGGAGATGAACTCCTCCCAAGCAATGCCCTGCTATGCGAGCTAATGTACCACCATGATTTTGATCAGCGCGTAATGATATATGTTGCTATGCTACTGTGCTAGGGTCTTCTTCTGTACAATAAATGTCATCCGCTCTATGTTACGGTACATGAAGTATGGAATGCTCATCAACCGCACTCTCGTGAAGTGCATCAATAGCCGAATGTGATATGCATACAAGCGTGAAAAGCGCCCTTCACAACTGAAATAACGAATGATGAGTTTCATCAATGGTGCATACTCATCCTTCAGAAATCGGAATGGAAATACCCTGCTCAGCTGCCTCATATATCTAGGTCTGATATATGGCTCATAATAGGCTTTATCCAACTGCTGCCGCTTATTCCACTCTTCCCCGATGTTTGGTATCCCAGTCGCCTCTGAAATGGTCTCTGGTGACAAAGTAAAATCCACCCCAGCAAGGTTTACACGACCGTTATGCAAATGTAAGACAAATAGGCGAGCTAAATCATGATGATGCTGAGTTTGGGAAATCATCTCACAATAATGGAAACATGACTGATGCTGAAAACAATCCATTGCAAGCGAGCAAGCCTGCAATTGGGTCAAAGAAGTGGGCTCCTCCCTGACATGCTTGCCACTTTTGTGAGACCTCCTTGGCACATTAACCTCTGTAGATGAATCACTGTCCTGCTCATACCCCTGCTCATAAGGTGAATCTGTCTTTGACATGATGCTGAAATATATTTGTCAACTGTACGCTTGGTTGGTTAGGAAATGAGAAAATTGGTGTATTTGTTTCAATGCCCAAACGTGTCACACATATATATCAAGATGCTATAATAAAAACGACATTGGGAAAAGGACTATCAAGTGAGTTTGAACATGAAGACAGCCACTGCTTGAATGTATGGGGATTTTACAAGTGAATAGGAATGAGTGTAGTGATGGGGGGGGGGGGTAGTTATTAGGAACAAGAGTGAAAATGAAATGGCAACATATATATGAGTCAAATGAAATTAGGGACAAAGAAATAGTCCTTGCAGTGTCTGACAATTAGGCTCTGTCAATGGAGGGATTGGGGAATAAGTAATAGGGTCTGGGAACTCAAAACATGGGAACAAAATGGTATTAGGGATATGGGATAGTGAATATGGGACTGTGGGACTGTGCTATAACAACAATAAAGATAGCAGTGAGGCAATGATATGACAATAACAGTGACAAAAACTCCAATAACAACGAAATGAGATTGTTTTGACAAGCTGCAGCTTTGACATACAATTTCAAAATACCATCACTTCTTCCTCTAACCCTATGGAGCGGATTTTGGAGTGGATATAGGGTTTAACTTCCACCATGACAAACACTTGTTTTCTCCACCTTTAAACCACCATAGCATATCCAAAAAAACATTTGGCAGGCATTAACACACTTACTTGGAGCTTAGAAGATTATTTGAAATTGAAAAATCACCAAACGTTGATGAGTTTGCGCTGGAGGGCTCAACGCGCCGCGCACACTCCCAGTGCACCGCGCTAGTTTGGTGCACCGCGCGCACACAAAAATACACTGCAAAATTTCACCTAGTGCGCCGCGCGCATTCTATGCGCCACGCCTCATTTGTATGCGTCGTGCACAATGATAACACACAGTCCCGGCCCTTGCAAACTGAAATTTGTTCTCCCACCTCCCAATTCGACTTTGCAATGAGAATTTGTGAATGTAATTTGACAAAAATGATTTACATAGCCTTGGAACATATCTTGCAAGAGTTGGTTTTAATTTTTACTTCCTCCACAACCCACTTTGTAATGTTTTTCATTTGGCACTTTATCATTTCATTGAACTTCTATCTTTTGGCTTTTCACTGATTTTCTGAGTTTTGAGCTGATGAGCTTGGTTTTTTTTTACAGAGATGTTGGCGTTTGGACTTCGGCAAAGATCAGAGGCTGCATTTAAATTTTTATGGCAGGAAAAAATACATGATTATTACAAAAAATGAATTCGACAATTTCTTATTCAAAACAAAGTTTTGAACAAGAAATGTCCTCAAATGTGTTTGATGATAAAAATTTGAACTAAGAACCTCTTCGAAAACCATCCTCATGGCCTGCGGGAATTTATTAAACATACCAAAAGACTGAACCCTAGACTCTAAAACTAAAAGACTCTTGTTGACCAAAATAATCATTTATGACCATGAATGACGTGAACTGAAATTCGATGAATTTTGAGGAGTTTTAATTAGCCCAGCAAGTAGAAGCATGAGGTAATACAAGAAGACCAAACCCTTTATTCAGTCAATGGCATGCCCCTAGCGAAATGCAACGAAGTGAAGTGAGCGAGATACCTAAAAATGATATGCAAAAAGAGAAACGATCTCTGACGTAGGGCTGTAAGGACCGACTCTAACACCGGGCACGAGCGATGGCTTGTTCCTCGGTTACACATGCCCCCATAGCAATGTCTTGAGAAATCTTGTTAACAAAGGAGGTAGTGAACCAGTGAGTTAGAAGTTGATCAGGAATATTGAACTTGATCAAACAACGACGACGTCGCCACTCATGAATATGATCTGAAATATGAGTGGCCTTATCCTATTTCAGAGATGTCAGGAGATGCGTCCTGGCTTCGTAATGAACCGGTAATTGGAAATGTGTTAGGAAAGCCATAGATAAAGTATTAAAGTCTTGAAAAATACCACGGGGTAGTTCTATGTACCATTTAGCAGCAGCGCCAGTAAGAGTGCACTAGAAAAGACATAGACGGATCGAGTCATCAACCCAAGAGTTCGAAGAACACCACAAATGGTAGGTCATGACATGTGCTTGGGGGTCTTCTCCAGCTTTACCCTCAAACTTAGGACAGTCACCAGGTACCTTCATTGGAACTGGAGGCCAATATGGATTATGAAGAATTGGATCAATGGTCAATTTAGATACATCTGGAAATTCCAACATGGCGAGGAATGGTAACTGAGGATTAAATGGCATGCCAGGTCCCTTATAAGGACCTGTACCTGTACTCCAACCTTGTTGAGCATAAATCTTCCCCCACTGGTTTTTTCCTGGAGGATTTTGACCATAGGGGGTATAATCCATATAATTAGGTTGATACCGTTGCTGATAACCAGGGTATGGGGGTTCATAACCGGGGTACTGACCCTGATTATATGTAGGCCCCATTTGAGCAGTGTATGGATTTGACTGTGGAGTATAAGTATAGCTTGGTTGTTGAAGGTAATAACCAGAACCTTGGGGAAGGTTGTAAACCGGTCGAGACTGACCTTGAAGGTAATAACTGCCTTGGGGTCGAGCGGGCTGCTGGTAAGTGGGGCCCTGCTGAGCCTGATAAGTTGGGCGCACAGGCGGGTTCGGCGGTGGCATAGAATAGATCGGATGTTGAGTAGGGTTAACTAGTTATGCAGGTTGTCCTGGTTGAAGAGGATGACCTGGCTGTGCATGCTACCTTGGTTGAACAGGTTGGCTTGGCTGAACGGGTTATCCTGGTTGAATAGGTTGACTTGGTTGATGAAGGACACCAGGCTTCCCTGGTTGAATAGGTTGGCCTGATGGCAGGAGAGGGCCAGGTTGTGCCTGATAACTAGGTTGAACCGTGACAGGACCATAAGATGGCCCTGACTGTGCAACATTCAGACCAATTGGAAACTGAGGTTACACCAAAGGTTGAGAAGGATGGATTTCTCCCCCAGGACCATACAACGGTCCGGGTTGATACCCCAGTTGGCCTGTGGGTCCTTGAGGTTTCCCTATTTGGACCACAGGGTGAGGCTGTAGAGGTTGACCTTGAGGGTTGTAGGACTGCCCTTGCGGACCGTACAACAATCTCTGCTAGCCCGAAGGTTGCCCTTGTAAGGATTGTCCTTGCGGGTCATATAGATAACCTGGATGGGCAGAAGGTTGTCCCTGGAAGGGTTTTCCTTGTGGGTTAGAGGGTTGCCCAGCCTGGGCAGAAAGAAAACCATTAACATACTGATAAGCCTCAGGAGCAGGAAAACGAAGAGGGTTGCCCTGCTCATCATATTGATAAGGAAATACATAGATTGGGGTACCATTCGGTCCATAGTGGGAAAAGTAAGGATGGTTGAGATCTTGATAGGACTGACCAATCTCGGAGTTCGACAACTGTAAATACAATCGATACTCCTCGGGAGAAATATTCTCCAGAATACAGAAGCTATGTAAATGTCTTTAGGAACTGACGAGGTCCTGGTTGACTGAGTAGTGACAGCGGGCGTAGATGCAACTACGCAGATAGTAGGCCTAACAGGTACTGATGTGAGGAAAGGAGATGCCGTGAGAGATGTCGATGTCGACATCCCTAACGAAGGAATAACCGGCCTCATGGAAGGAGTTGATATTCCCATAGAGGCCACAGCGGCCATGACCTAACTCAAGGACCTATATCCCACTGGAAGCGAAGGACCAGGTGAAGACATGACAAAAGATTCGGGGATGTTTTATGGAAAAAGATGGTAATCTTCACCAAATGTAGGAATTTCCTCACTAGGAGAAGGACTGGGTGAGTCCATATCTGATACTGCCACAAGATATTCTAAAAGATAGTGAGGACTAGGAGGTATAATAGCAGCTAAGAAAGGCGATCCCGTTGTAAGAGGAGGGAAGTGTTCCCCTACTCCAAATCCAAACCAAGCGTTAGACAAGGGCCAATTGAAGTCAACTGGTCCACCAAAGGGAAGCTCAGATATAACTGGTCCCCCATCGAGAAACTCAGATACAATAGGCTGCTGATGTCCAGCAGAGGACTGAGAGACCTCTGATGAATCGTCAGTGTAAGGACTACTAGTAGACGAAACTGAGGGTTCCGCCACTGTGACAATAACGAAAAGAGGAAGAGATCAAAACAAAGACACACGGGAAAAACCAAGGCAATCAATCAACAGGCTGAAAAACAATTTCTAAATGGGCATGTGATCGTAGGCGATTAATTTTACCACATTGAAACTTGGAAAATTTTACTGTTTCATGTTTTAAGAGTCTAGAAACAAGTAAAATATGACTCTATCTCTTTCAATTTGGAAACAAGCATGAAAGGACAAGTGCTTGATGATCTTTTCAAATTTAATGAGTCAGAAAAGATCGAAATGACTGCTCTGGTAATCTAGGTAGATGGGTGTACCAGAGATCCGTGAACTGCCATATACACCTTGGTTAAAAAATGAAAGATAAATCAACCAAGGACTTGACGTACGTGCAGGTAATCTCCCCGAATGTTGTGTCCGGTGTATCACGAGAAAAAGGCGATAGACTAGGCTTCCTACGGATAAAGGATAGCAACCTAGTGGGGTCTCTCTTTATATACACAACGGTACGGGGAGCACAAGTCCGTACTAGCACTGTCTAAAGCCAAAAGGTGAACGACAGCTACTAGGTTTAACGACGCCGGAACACGTCACTAGCCTAGACCTCTAGATATTCCGTTAATGTTTCAGTGTTGCCTTAGGTTAATTGAATAAATTTTATAGTTGATCTTTAAATTATGTTTCAATTTTAGGCCCTATCGAATGTTGTATCTCAAAAATCCTCTAAATGTACACTACATGCCACAATATATCACTTTGTTGGATGAAGAGCTAACTACGGGAAGGTTGAGAGCTTTTCAAATAACAACAAAATGATCACAAAACATCCACTACTATCTCTAATGCATGCTAATGAAACTAATTTTTTTTTCCTTAGAATTATATAACACTAATAATGAAGAAAATCTTTCAATTTTCACTAGACTAATCAAAAAGAAAAGAGATTTGTTTTTGTAATTTTCAATGTTTTAGAGCAAATTCACTAAACGAAATGAAAAACTAATGAAGAAACCAATTCGAGAAGTGATAGTGAAAGAGGTGAAACGAACAAATTCACTCAATGCAAACACACACAATCAGAATTCAAACTGATGGAGAAATCCCTCAAAGTAAAGAAGAATCTCAAAAAGACTCACATAAACCATGTAATCTAGGCTCGAAATGAGACAAAGCGAAACTTGAATGAAAAACAGAGCAATCACTCAACTAACATAATGATACAATGTAATTCAACAAAATGAATGCAAAGAAGTGAAAATGAAGTTGACTGGGAAAACAAGGACCAAAAACTCCGACGGGAGGCTCAGCACACTATAGCACCTAGAAACCCTAGGGCTAGAATGCAAAACTGATGGTAAAGGGAAAACAACCGGAGGATAAGGGTCAAACACAGTCAACAAGGACTTTAAGGCACTCGATCACTCATAAAAATGACACCAAGACCAGAAATCAAACTCAGGGGGCTAAAAAACAAGAAAACCCTAACACCAAACAGAGTTGGCACGACTATCTGGCTGTATTCTGCGCCAAAACAGCGTTGGTGCAGGGGCCTAACTAGCAACAAGCGCTAGTTGGTGCGATTGTCAGGCTATAAACTGTGCCAGTCGATTTTACTATGGGAATAAATGAAAAAAGATCAAATAGAGAGTAGATCAGGTCTTCTGGGGGCTGAATAGGGGTTTTCACCAAAGGAGGCAAACCAAAAGAGAAAATCAATCAATCAAAACCCAAAAACAACCAAAAGAGACAAAATAACTCCAACTGATTCCCCAGCGAAGTCGCCAGTTTGTTGGAGAGGTAAATTCCCTTTGCAGACAGAGGCAATCCTTACTAGCCCAGATCAGGTCTAGCAACAATTAGGTCACGCAGTGACGCAGGTTCCTAGTTACAAAACGACAGAAATCATAATGAATTTCCTACCTCAAATCCTATGCAGTGGTCATTGAAGAAAGGATGACGCTTTCCGTCCCTCGCTTGGTAGATCATGATTCTTCCGCTCGACACGTCTGAAAACCTGCACACATGCAAAGGATACAACGACATACAATGTAAAATCTAAAGCCTGTAACCACACATCATTCAAAGAGGATGTAATTCATTGCATAAAGAAATAAACACATGAATAGAACCATAATCAAAGTTGCTTATCATTAAAATAACAAAGGAAAGATACAACCCAAAGCTCTAACGCTTGATCTTCCTTCGGCGGGGCTGACAGCGGAGCATGTCTTGACAAAGTTTGTTGGAAACAAGACGAAGCTCTCTCTCTCTTTGGCTTAGCTCTCAAAGGCCGTCTGGCTATAGTCTCCTTGCTACAAGTTCAGCTAGCTTGCTAAGGGTGAAGGCAAGCTTTTATAGATGGAGGAAGGGGAGTTGGGATCCCTATAATCATGGGATTGGCCCTATCTCTAAGGAATCTTCCATGATAGGTGGAAAACCACTTCCCATACATGGAGATCTGGAGCCAAACCACCCAACTCCTTTTAGTGACTCATATTTTTTTGGAATCAAACTTCCGCCATTTATTTTTAAAAAACATCCCTTATTAAGCTTGGTGTGAGTGAGACATAGGGACAAAGCACCAGTTGGGACGCCCTCTATGGTGGATTTCCCCCATTGGCGCGAGGGCTGAACTGGCTAGTCGCGTCAAGGCAAAACGATCTATTTTAGGGTTTTTTCAGAGGAAACTTTCTTTAGGGGAATGCTTTTCCTTATGAAAGGGGATGCCATGAAAGTGGTTTCAGGTCATTTCACTGCTCACAAGTCACGGGAAAAGCCCTCCAATGTGCGGGACGGGGGATTGCAGGGACGGTGACAAAATCCTGTGTAACAAACGTACATTTTTTTATCAATGGAAGGATAATTTAGTTTAGACCCTTGTAATCCAACACTCATGAAAGGGATAGGTCAGTCATTTCCTTCAACATATTTTTGAGTCAGTAGGACTACAATAAATAAATCTAAAGAAAATGTATAAAGCAGGAAATTTTTGCCATAATAAGGAATGAGTAGCGTAGGTGCATCATTGATAGCTTATTTAATTTGAGCGAAAAAATAATTTTCCCACTTGTCTCATTTATAAGTTGCATATTTATTAATCATCTCGTTTAAATGCTTAACTATCTGATAATAATTAGAGATGAAATTTGGCATGAAATTAATCTTCCCTAAGAAAGATTGCATAGCCTTCTTATTCATTGGGAATGAGATCTAAGTAATAGCTTTGACCCTTTGAGGACAAAATTTAATTCCACTCTTTGTGATGATGTTCCCTAAGAGAGTACCTTTCGACACAACAAATATGTTTTTCTTGGGATTGAGAGAAATCTCATATTTGTGACATCACTCAAATATATGTTTCAGATGTTGTACGTAATATGATATTCTTCTCGAAACAATGGTAACATCATCCTAATAAACAACTACACTTTGACCAATTAGGCCATGAAAAGTGATATTTATTTCTCTTTGAAATGTAGCATTGATATTGATAAGGCCGAATGGAATTATCCTTAAATCAAATGTTCCCCATTTGGTCCTAAAGGTTATTTTCAAATGATTTGGTTCTACCACTAGCACTTGATTATAACCAGAAAAACCATCTACTAGCGAGAACAGCTCAGACCCATAAAATATTTGGAGGATATGTTTCATGGATGGTGTTAGTGTCAGTCTTTACATGCAGTCACCAGTGATCAATGGGCTCTTATCATGTCCTGTTAGGGTCTCATGATCAAATTTTTTTCATTTCATTAGTTCTTCAAGAAAAAAATTGGTCACTGGGTATTAGGTTTAGGACTATTTTCCACTCCTTCCAAAATTTTTTAAATTGCTGGTCCATGTCATCACTCAGTTGAGTGTATCATCATTCATAGAGTGTCATCATCATTTTAGTGATCATCACCATGATTTCATTCACTTTAGTGTCTCCATTAGGTCATTAGGGTTTCAAGGTCACCAAACTATCATTTCATGCATAAAATCTGGCAGTTGGAGAAGTGGTAACAAAGCAAGTTTCTTCAATAAAGTTTGATTTAAAAAATGTAATTTTATGTTTCTATATGTAATAAGTACTCCATGCTCCTAAAAAGATGTAGTTCAATGTTCCAAATAAGCCACAAAACTTTTAAGGCTACAAATTCCAAAGGTTACAAAGTTCACAAGAATGAAAATCATGCTTGAAAAAGACATGTGGGGCCCATCATCACTTAAAGAGAATCATTCCATGTCTATAAAAGGCCAAAAAGACACAAATAAATTTCATTTGCACACCTATTAGCTCTTATCATCAAGCTCATTTCTCCTTTGGTGAGAAAACATGGGTTTTTTTGGTCGCTTTAATTGTTTTAGCAATTCAAGCACCACGTAAATTGTCAACCCGGGGAGGTATGTTTATTCCAAAGACAATCACGCACTGGATATGCTCAATTCCAAAAGCAAGGAAATGTTGTAGTAGAAATCACACAATTATCAATCGTACAAATCTAACTATTCGCACCCTGTTTTAACAAAGCTGAAGCCTACTTGTGTTACAACAGAAGAAATTCCTCTATTGCAGTCTCTCATTAAAAGAATTCTAGGAAAAGGTAATGAAAGGAAATCACCCTGCAGGAAAGGAAATCAATCAACCATAATAGGGAACATGACCCTATTCCTCCAAACAGGAATCTTCAGCACCTGTTGCCTGACACTAATCACACTATAGAAAAATATCAAATCAAGGAAAACAGGACCCTATTCCCATGAACAGGAACCTTCAGCACCTGTTTCCTGATATCAATCACACTGCAGAAAAAGAGAATCAAACTACGGGGAACAAGACCCTATTCCTCAAAACAGGAATCTTCAGCACCTATTTCCCGGTATCAATCACACATTCAAACAAATAATGGAAAAAGATCTCTTGACTTCTTTAAGAATGAATGATACAGAACTGATGCAGTGTTAAAGAAAACTTAGTGCTTAAAGAACTACGGAACTATGTAAATTATTCTTCAGCAAACAGAGTTACATTAAGGTGCAAATAAAATAAAGAAGTTAAAAAACTACAGGAGCAATCGAGTGAATCTTGTGATGAAGGCGAGCCCTTTCCTTCTCACAAGATTCCCCAGAGGAAAGAGTTAAATTGGAATGCTCAAAAGAAACCTTTATTCATCTGTCAAAAAGGAATGATACATTGCAATGGAGTCTTGCTCCTTTCCGCTAAAAAATAATGTCTCTCCTGCAGTCTCTAGCTCCCCTTCTAATGATGATGTCTCCTCTTTTTAAAGAGGAGACATCTATTACAGTTACATCAGAGAAATCCCATATTTATCCAAATCTGTTCTTCTATCTTAAAACAGGGTCTTTCTATTCTTCCATAGAAAAATATTGTTACAACAGATACAAAAAGGTACTGGCTTCAGAACAATCCGTGTAACAACTTTCCTTGCGTGTCTTCGTCTTGTTGCCATCGTTCTTGAAATACTCTTTCAAGATCGTAAATCACGAGTAGTGACGGAATTTACGTGCCCGCTGACTATTTCAGCAACATATTTGACTGTTTCAGCAACGGAGTCGACTGTTTCAGCAACGACCGACTGTTTCAGCAACAACACGTTCCTTATCATAAATTATCTGCGATCTTTTAGACTTGTGTTAGCAACTATATATCTTCGATTAATGATGAAATATAAGAGTAATGTGGAATTATATGTAAATAGATTAAATATATAGTAAAGAGAAGGATTTCATATACCTTTGGATAAAATGGATGAAAATGATAATGTAACCTTTTTAAATATAGCTATAAAGAGTAAGGTGGTGTCAAAATGTATGGTAAAAATGGTACATTGTGAGGTCCTAATAGGTTTCTTATCTCAAATTGGGAAAAATTTCTTGGCGATGCGCATAGAGACATTGCATCGTGCTTCTGGAGGAGGCACTGCGCGTAGGAAGACATTGTTGTGCACCAGTGGCTTGAGCTATGCATGGGACAGAGTTGCCCAAATTTTTCATTTGATCACCAATTTTTTTTTCAAAGCTCCACTCAAGATTTTTTTCACCTCCAATATCTATAACAAGTAAGTGTATTCATTTTCATGCCCTCTCTTCTTTTGAAAACCAAGAAATAATCACAAGATTAGTCCCCTAGTTTTTTGTATGAATTGCATTATTTTGGTTTACCAATGATGAAATGATGCTTTAAAACCCTAGTATCACTGTCCCTACACCTCTGTTTGAAATTTATTCATCATTTCCATCTATCACATAACCATTCCCCTTCATTTTTTATCATTTCCCTACAAACCCTAAATCTACCCTATGTCTTTCTACGATAGAACTGTGTTTTTCTCTTTTCCACTCCCTCCCCCCACTCATTTCCTAAATCTTATTTTTTTCCCTACTCACTAACATCACTCCACTACATTCCCTAAACCCCTTACATTCACTTACGCTCAAACCCTAGCTCCTACGCCATCATCACTACCTTACACTGCGTTTTTCGCAACCCCTTAGACCTAGACCTGTAATTAACTTATCTAGGTCTATTCCTACCTTCCCTACCTCCATTATCACTTCCCAAGCCTTCCTAACACCCTTCCCCACCTCCATAAATTTCTCCATCCCTTTCTACCTCTCCTAAGTGCTCCATCCCACTCCTTCTCCAAAATCCCCCGTTTTGCACCACTAGGGTTTACAGTGCACACATGAACATTTATGCTTCAAAATGTGTTTCTAACCTATTGGAATGGGGTTTCCTACGCTGCATTTTGATATAATTTCATAATAGTTAGTCTTGTATAGGGGTGTTGGGGCCGGTCAAAGCCCTTAATATTTTGTAATGGGTTAAAGGGTAGCTCTAGGGTCTGTAAACCATAGTTTATAGACCATCAGATAGCAAAGGATACGATGTTATAAATAGATAGATAGTTGGGTCTAGTAGGTAAGAAAGACATAAGATTGATGCTAGGTGAAAATATTAATATATATCTGGTTTGTTTTTGGTAAGGACTCTTGCAGGTTGTGTGCATGGAGATCCTCAGTCCTGTTGTGTGTGGACCCCGCTAGGTTGTGTGCGCGGGCTGTGTTTTGGGTTGTAATTGGGATTTTGGATACTAATGAATGCATAATATATTTGAAGCATATTTATGATATCTGGACTAATCGTGTTCATTACAGAAGTGCATCTGTATTTATTTAAGCTGCGAATGTGTCTATAATATGGAATTAGCTGTGATTATGATGTTCTGTAATGGTAATTGATGATGCGGATGTGGAAGCAAAGGTATTGATTAGATCTATTAATGCTAGTAGCTTTGTTATAATTACTTGTTGACTGTATTTTTTGAAGCTTGCGAATAGACTTGATCTGTGCGAACCTGCTAGTTGCAACATCGATCTGCCTTAATTACCTACTCTCTCCCAGGGTGCGGAAACTTGGTTCCAACACCCTCCCATACTACTTTGGGTGAGACCTTGGCCTGCGAAAGTAGGTCATTTCCATAAGGGCCAGTAGTATAGGGGTTTGTGGCAAACCTTAACCTCTGAACTTGGGTCATGACCCCTCAAGCCAACAAATGGTTCCGTTGCTAGGACCGGGAGCATTTTGAGAGAGAGATCGAGTAATGCCATGAGGCCATTAGAGACTTGAGAAACCAGAACTTGAAGACTAGTTCAAAAGAAATATTCAGGAATTTTCTGTAAAGGAGAATCGCAGCACGAAGTTAACAACTGAGAAGTGGAAGAAAAAATATATTTTCACCTAAGTATATGAAATTTTCTTTGTCACTTTTGTGCACGAGCTCCAGGAGTGGCTAGCAAGGCTCGTAGAATTCCAAACGTGTTGGAAGGACGATTAGGCTACACAGTGGATGCCATAATTGATTCAACAGTTGTAGAATACTGACAAAACAATTACTTGTATGGTAGATCATTTGGTGGAAAACGTTCTAGAAGGGTTTTGTAACAAAATTCGCAGTCGATAAGTTCGTATCCTATTCTGAGGTAGAGGGGAGGTTCTTCAAAGGTTTCAGAGGTAAGTTCTTGTGAACATTACCATTGCTAATTAAAATATTACTGTGTGAAAATGGCGTTTTGTGCAGCCACACCAAATGAATGACCTCTTATCAAAGTGAAATTACAACCCGAAGTGGTAAGTACTACCTAACCAACTAAGAAGGGGATAGATCCATCTACAGTCCATTAAGATAGTTAGTTGCGCATGTAGGAAATAGTCCTCTAGCTACACCTCCTTCGAGTCAACATAAGGGCAAGAACTCCCCCACACCTCCGCCACCACAAAAAGAAGATATGGGCACACACATGAAGCTACCCACCTTCAAGGGTGTAGGAGACGAAGATATGGACCGATTTTGGTTTGTAGTAGAATCAGTATGGATTGTGCAGAATGTGGCTAGAGATGTTGTAAAGAGAGCACAAATATCCCTCGCCTTTGAGGGAAGGGCCCTGGACTGGTATGTGGGGTACGCAGGCTAGCATGCGGACCCATCTATTAAAGAGATTAAGAAGGCTTTAAAACAACAGTTATGGAAGCCTAATTCCTACTCGTAGCTAGTAACTAATTTGAAAGATTTTATACAGGGACCCACTGAGTCGGTATGGGAGGCTGATCAACGATTAAAGAAGGTTATTAGAGATGGGTAATTTCAATATGATGATAGACAGCACAAGGAATGGTTCATTTCCATGATATTGCCTCACCTGCGTGGACCTATGGGTCAGCAAGCGATTGAGACGCAAGAGAAAGCCTTGGAGATTGCTATGAAGCTAGAAGTTGTGCCAAGAGATGATGCCCAGTTTGGGGTACAACAGATCCAAGGACAGCTGGAGGCAATGCACCTCGAAATCTAGAATCTACGGAAAGAATGAGGAAAATAAGCTAGCCTAGACGTATGGTGTATAAGATGTAGGGTGTCTGGCCACACCAAGGACCAGTGCCCTCTACTGGCGGATTACATGAAGGCTGGGGGACCCTGCCCATTGCACCCTAAAGAGGCTGCGGGGCCAAGTGGTCCAATGTTATGGTGCACTGATTGTCATGTTTCTGGACTAAAAAATACTAACCACTGTCCCTGTCTTGGTGCTTATGTTCCAAAATTGAAGCAACAATGGTGTCGCTTTTATGCATCTGTGGGACATAACGAACATAAATTTTGGAAATATGAATTAATGATAGACCGAGGAAACTTATACAGTGTGCAGGCTGACCCTTCTTCACCACTCTCCCCTTCAGGTAGAGGAGGCTCCCCAGCAAGAGGTAGGGGAGGGGGAAGGGGTGGAGGCGCAGGTCGGGGAAGAGGGCAATTGATCTGTTACAACTATGGAGAAATAGGGAACTTTGCATGGGACTGTCCAAACCCTGCGCGACAATCTTACCGATATTGTTGACAATTTGACCATGTGATCGAAGACTGTCCAGTCCTGATAGAAAAACTGTAGTAAAAACAACAGAAACCTACACTAAATGTTCAGAGGGTTAAGGTGGAACCGCATGATGAAGGACCAAGTATTAATGTCATAATGCGCAGTGGCATGAATACTGGAGGAGCTGAGGAGGAAGCCGCGACTGAACCTCTTATCCAGAAAGCTGCTATCAATCAGGAAAGCTTGGACCTATAGAAGGTGAAATAAACCTTCGTCGCAGCTCGCAAAGAATTTACTAAGGATGAGGCGTCTACTTCCAAGGCTCCAGCAAACCTAAGAACATACGACGAAGTGAAACCATTTCTACAGGCATGTATGAAGCTGCTACATAACCAAAAGGCAGTAGAAAATATTTTAGAACTGATAAACAACTGCACAGAAAGAACTGGCCCTCCCACGAAAGTTAAGGATGTTCACAAACTATACAAGCATAAGAAGCGCACTGGTCGAGAAATGCGGATAACAGCATAGATTGGTGAGTATGAGATGGATCAGGTCTTCCTAGATCTGGGATCAGATGTGAACATCCTTCCCAAGCTAACATGACAGCGGATGGGATAACCTAAGATGGAATGGTCCACTATGCAACTGCGCATGGCTAACCAGCAGAAAATGATACCATTAGGGAGGCTGCCAAAGATTATGGTAGATATCGCAGGTGTTAAGGTACGCACATATTTTGAAGTAATTCAGATTGTGGAAGATTCAGACCCTTATCATGTGCTCCTAGGACTAGATTGGGCGATAGACATGAGAGGCATTATCCACTTAAAGAAAAGGAACATGGTTTTTTAGAATGAGGGTACGAGAGTGATAGTCCCACTAGACCCTGCAGAAGGAGAGCGGTATACAGAACCGGTGCGTGAAGAAGATGTCATGGATCAAATTTATAAACTAACTTCCCGGGATGAGGATTAGATTAATTGTACAACTTATGGAATGCTTTTTTGGGAGAAATACAGTGAATGCCTCTCCAACTCCGATGGGGAGATAGAAAACTGGCAGAATCAGTTACATGATGTATTTGCGCTGCGATGTCTTATGATCACGAAGAGCTTTCAGTGTATCTCCTCAGAGGTAAGAGAACTGCCCTACTTTTATGGTTCTAGTAGTATTAGGGAGTTTTTGGGAACATTTGAAGCTGAAGTCCCAAGGGAGCGAAGGATGTGGGAACTTAACCTAGACATGCGTGCAACCCTTGCAAGGTGGTGGGAAACTCATAAGGGGGCGTTCCAAGATTGGGAGGAATGTTGTGAAATGATGATTCTATGTTTCAAACCTCTGGCTCACCCACACGTGGAGGCTTTCCTTGGCCAAGGAGATCCACGTAGGCATGTGGCCACATGGATGGAGGCATGGCGTGAAAGGACCATGGAAAAATGGGTCCACCTATTTATCTATGCCTTGGGGACAATTCCCATTGCATGGTATTTGGATGCAGAGCTACATCGGGGCACCCGCCAATGGGACACCATGTGAGACGATTTTGTGGGGAAGTTTGTGTTGATAGGCAGAACTAAGGCATTGGATGAAGCTTTGCAGGATATAGATGCCCTAGTCTTTTATGAATCACACCCTCGTGCAGCGTATGGGCCACCAACTTGGGATACGTAGATTCAGGATATTGTCAAATGCCACAATAGATCAATGGAGGAATGTGATGAAGACCCACGAAATATCACTATCCCGGAGTCGGAGGGAGAGTGCACAGTTGTTGGACCCCCACTGCAGACCGTCGATGTGACTAAGCCTCTTAAGCTACGAGAAGTCAACATTGGAACTAAAGAGCAACCTAAGCTAGCTAAAATTGGAGATTACTGGGATGATGATACTATAGGTAAAGTTGCAGATCTTCTCATGGAATACTAGGACCTATTTCCTACGAAATTCTCAGAACTCAAGGGTATTATAGGGGACCTAGGGGTCATACGCATTACGCTAAAACCAGATGTGCGCCCTATTAAGCAGTTGTTATTCATCAGTAGTTTTTTCCTTTATAGGATGACTAAGTGCTTGTCATAATATTTCTAGAAACAAAGTTCATGAAAAATTGTGAGTTCTAGAAATCTCACTGCCTTCATTATCCTAAGATAAAATTGTCACTCTATTATCATCTTTTCCAATCATACCTAGCTTGCCATTCCCAGAAGACCCATCATGGGCTCATGCCATTCATTATTCACCATGTCTTTTCAACGTAGCCTAAAAAACCTCTGTTTTTGTTTTTACCTACAACCCTCCCCAGCCAACTAAGATCACTTATCAAAGTAGCTCTGTTGTCCTTCTCAAAACACCCCAAGCATTGATGATCTCAAACTATTTTTGTAGACTCCTTAGACAGATCAAGTACATTGGATTTTGATCTTCAACACATTAGTTTATCATAAACTTTGTCTCACACTTGATAGAGCCCAAGTTCTAGGTTTAAGTCCAAAAGCCAAGTCCCAGAGAGCCTCCACTAGGTCACCTAGGGTCTCATGAGTCCTAGGGTGGATTTGGTATCCTGAAAATCTGTGTTTTATACCTACAAGGAGACTGCTTTCAAAAAAAGAGGGAAAGGGACAAATAAATTTGTCCAAAACTAATTAAGAGGTCCTTCAAGGGAGGTCTTTGATTTGAAGCATGAATCTAGTAAGGGGACAGCTGCCCTTTGCTTACTTTCCTGCAAAGAATACCAAAAGGGCCATCATATCAGCTAGGAGGTAAGGTAAAAAAGGGAAAAATCATCATAGGAAGATCATCAGTGAACAAGAGACAACAACAAGCATATGTTTTAGGAAGACCAGGGTTGGTAAATGTTTTTGGCCAAACAAGGAATAAATGACAGGGTTGCAAGGGAAAAGGTCACCTAACTCCATAAATGCACAATTGAAGATTTTTTGGAAATAATAAATGAGTTTTGATAGTTTTTTAAGAACTTAGAAGATAAAACTGATTATATTTTTCTGAGCATCCCTAAAACACAAGGATTTGGAAAAAATGACAAAATGATCAAAAGATGATGATAGAGCCTCCTTCCTTACAACAGATGGCTACCAGGGAATTTCAAGCTACATTTCTAGGGTTTGTAAAAAAAAAAACTGTTTTCACCTGCACTAAAAGGAGAGATGGCAAAGAATATCAGTTTAAAAAGGCTAACCTCCCAAATGCAAAATGTCTTCAAAGTAAACAAGAGGAGGCAAGCATAAGGTTGAGTCTCTGAAAATGCCTAAGTGAAACCCATGGCATAATATAGTTTGTTTCACTGTTGGCAAATAAAGCTATTACTACCTTAAAAACAAGAAAAAGAGGAAAAGAAACAGTCTTCAGGTGATCACTAGCAGTCAAAAAATGCCAAGAAGGTTAAAAGCAAGCATTTTTTATGACAAAAACATGCCCAAGACAAATTTCCCAATGCCCAAGTTAGCAAAAAGAAGAAGGGTGAAAAGGACATCAGCAAATCAACACCACAAGAGGAGAAAAGAGTGCCTTGAGGAAGTTTTCAAAACCCTCCAAAGGACAAAAATTTATGAGACAAATGGAAAAATACCAAGACATAGTAAAAATGGGGTTGTTAGTTTGATTTATCTTTTTCAAAGGCATAAAAGATTTTTTGAATTCATTGTTGAGCTCATTTCCACACTTGGTAAGGAAGGAAGAAGCTCCAAATATAAATTCAGGGTTTCTGGACCATTTCTTGGCAAATTGTTGAGGCACTGCACAAAACTTAGGAGCTGCACAAAAAGGAGCTGGTACTATGCAAACCCCCATCCCTCCCATTCATTTTTACATGGCACTACGCAAAGAAAGCTTCGGCGCTGTGCAAACGTAGGCCTGGCTCGCCCTAAAGCTGGCAGACCCTCCATCTCACCCGACACCTCAACTCATTTCTGGGCGCTGCGCAAACGGGCTGCTCGACTCGCCCAACCAACGTGCAGTGGTTTCCTTTTCCGCCCGGCGCTACGCAAACATATGGCTCGACCTGCCCAAAATCCATGCAGACCTCCCAGCACTGTGCTAACTCCCGTTCAACCTTATCAAGCATTGCGCAGACCGCCTGACCCGACAGCTCGGGCAGAGGTGCTGCGCAAAGTCCAGGAAGGTGCCAAATTGCAAAAAAGACTCCCTGATGCCTAAATTCATCCTTTGAGGTGCTTCCAAGATTGAA
The DNA here is from genome assembly GCA_034641835.2 of Pinus albicaulis. Lineage (NCBI taxonomy): Eukaryota > Viridiplantae > Streptophyta > Pinopsida > Pinales > Pinaceae > Pinus > Pinus albicaulis. The sequence goes on along the minus strand of CM076582.1, from coordinate 232,675,918 downwards.
GAAAGTTCAAGAAAGTGGTAAGTGGTATTTTCTCTTGATCCTCCAAGCAAATTTGCAAAAAATCTTGGTTTTTTTTTTGTTATTGAGGTAAAAACCCTAGGAGGGTGAAAGCCTAGGTCAAATTCACCAGGTACCTTGTTATTCTAAAAAACATTCTTGAACCAAATTTGATAGCATGGGTGGGTAAGAAAAATTGAGGTTGTTACCATCCTCTAAAAACCTCCTCAAACTACAACACCACTCAAAACCATAAGAACTTATTTTCTTAGCTAAAATTTGACCTCACCATCATTTCTCAATTGGTTTTTTCACTAAACCTCAATTTTCAGACTAGTGTCTCCCATCACCATGTCAGATACTGAAAACAACAGTGGTAGTGGAGGAGGTCAGAGGCCTTCAAAGACAAAGCACAAGGGAGGGAAAGTTAATAGGTTGGAACCCCAAAATACAGTGGCTATCACATCTTCTCCTAGGATCTTGTCATGATTTCAAAACAAAAGGTGTTTTCAGTTTTGTGAGAAGGTCAAGCAGGTGAAGAGCAATCCTGAGCTTACAAGGCTCCTCATCCTCAATTTACAAAACAAACATGCTGACCTTGCTGGGGTGAAATTTGAGATTTCAGCAAGGTCCATATCTGAAGCCATTGGTATCCCTTCAGTGGGTGAGAAATGGTTCAAGAATGGTAAGCTAGAAAGGGATTTATTTGAGCCATTCATCAAAAGGAGGTATAGAGAAGGCAGTATCACAGTTTTCCCTTTCTCACATCTCAAACACAGATATGCACCCTTCATGTTGGCTATCATGAAATACTTCACCTATGAGGGGAGATACTCTAGGGACGATACCTATCATCTTAGACTCCTTATGCATTTGACAGGGGTTAAGGCACTTGACCTACCCTACTATCTCTACAGAAGTATTATGAAAATGTGTTCTATTGTCCAAAGGAGTTACCCCCAACAAATGTACAGCTTGTTCGACCATTCCTTAATCAAGATGGTGGTTCTACATTAGCTAGAGTAGCAGGGTGTACCTTGGTATGTTTTCATAAACAATGAGTTCTTCTCAAACCCAAAGCATCCTCATCAAAAAAATCTGCCTTCCTCATCTGCACAAGTGCCCTCACCATAGGCACGCATCCCTTACTCTCCTTCTCTTGATGCATCAGGTGAAGCAGGGAGTGGAAATTAGGGATCACATAGAGATCAGGGTGAGGGTGAAGAAATCAATGTGGCAAACACAGAAAAGTATGAAGAAGAGGCAAAGGATATGGGAAGTGATGGAGGAAACAATGATGAAACACAAGGCAGTGAGAATAATGAACAAATAGGTCACAATGGAGATCATGGAGATAGTAGGGAAGAGCAACAAGATGAGGAAGGCAATCAGAAAAGTGCACAAGACAGCCAAGGAAATATTCATAACAGTCATGACAGCTGTCATGACCGTCATGGCACTAATCAGTTTCTAGATAACCAAGAAACTCAAAGTGATAGTGCAGGAAATGATCAAGGAGAGAACCTCAGTAAAGAGCAAAGCCAAGATGAGGCTGATGGCAGTGATGAGGGTCAAAGCAATGATGAAAACATAGTCAAAACTACCATCATCACCCCTCACATATGCACATACTACAGAGGACAAAGAGATGTGTTTGCTACTTCAAAAAGGAAAAGGGCCATCTATCCTCAAGCTATCAAAACATTGGACAAGGGCAAGGAAAGGGTGGAAAAGATTGAGCAGCAAGTAAAAGTGAGGAGGAGTAATAGGATAAAGAAAACTACTCAAGGTCTTAAGTTCATTGACTTAGATAGTGATAATGAGGATGAGAAGATGACCACTAAAATGCTACTCCTAGAAAAAGATGCACAAATCAGGGAGCGGGAGAAAGGTTTTGAAAGAGCCCAGTGCATCATTCAGTACTATAAGAATGAGCATAAGTACTTCAAGAAGATCAAGAGAGGCCTTGCTCTCCAAAAGAAGATGACCAAGCATTACACAAAGAAGAGCAGGTTTGCTTGTTCCAAACTCAAGGAGGCTCTCCTTGAGGTAAAAAACCTAAAAAGGGAAAATGAGCATAAAAACCTTGGAATTTTGGCTAAGGCTTCTCAGCAATTATCTAAAAAAATTTAAGGAGGGTCTCCACCAATTTTGAAGGAATTTGGAGAAGATTTTGTTTTTTGAGAAATTTTGGCTTCATTTGCATAGCGCCACTGGTGCTCCGCAAAAATATGGAGCATATTTAGGAGGAAATCCTGACATTTTTGGATTTTTCATGACTTGCACAGCATCCACACAAAATTTCAGAATATTGGAGCAGTTTTGTCTCCTCGAATGGTCAAAAAACACTGCAAAAATCACCATTCTGCCCCTGTTTTAGGCCTGGAGCTGCGCAAATGAAAGTCTAAGGATTTTGGAATTTTTGATAGGGTTACAGGAGATGTATCAGAAAAAAACAAGAATTTTTGGAAATTATACTCTTCAGGCTTTCCAATGAGCCATCATGGAGCCAAATCCGACATTGGGAAGTGGTCCAAAACTTGGTTGCAAAACAACCTATTTTCTGCAAAAGTAGCACTCCGCAAATAGACTGTCTTTTTGTCAAAAAGTCAACAAAAGACACAACTTTATGGAAAAATATTTTTTTAATATTTTCTTGGGAAAATCACTCCAGATTTGTTTGAGGAGTTATGTTATGATATTTTTCATTTATTAGCTTCTCTATTATGTGTCTTGGGCCTTGCATGGTCATTAAGCACATAAATGACATTTATGACAAAATTAGGGTTTATGGAAGCCTCTTATGGTTTCCACCTCCTCAATTGCTCCATAAATAGAACATGAGGCTCTTATATATTGGGTTGGCATTTGATGACTGATTTTGAAGTAATACATTGTCCCTTGGAGGTTGAAAACAATTTTATGTCTTGGAGCTTATGAATTCCCTGATTTGTTTGTTGATGGAGGAGGATTCGTTTCAAGATCCATGAGCCTGGTTTATGGTGAAGTGTTTATTTTGTTCATGTTTTCTATTTTATCATTGTGTTTCCATCTTTCTATGTTTCAGTAGGACAAAGAATTTAGACTAAGAAATGTTTCTGATGGCACCTTAGCTCTGTTTTTTCTTCACTGCCTTAATGTTTTCTTCTGTTAGGACATGTTATATGATCCTTATTTTCTCTCTAAGAACTCCTAATTTTGTTTATTTCCTGAATGGTTTAATACAATAGGTATCAAGCATGATTCATGGTTAGCTTTGCTTACTTGTTTCCACTAAAGCACTGTTCTTGAAGTCTCTCTTTAAAGCATCATTACTTAGGTTTGTCAAAGAAGTTTTGTTTCAAATCAGACTCTTTGTACTTGCTTGGTTAATTTTTTAAAGATCTCCATAGCTATAATCTTAGATGTTCAGGAGTTCCCTTCTCTCTGATTGTAGTTATTTTTGACCTTAAATTTTTTCTAATTCTGAAGGTGAATTTACTAAAGTTAGATAAGATCTTATGCTTTCTATGTTTCACTGGAATGTTTATCTTGGATATTGATCAGTTTAAGTATTTTTCATTGAGCTTAATGGTTTTCCCTACCTCATGAGTTATAGCTTTTTTTTATCTGTGTTGAAAGACCTCCTTGCTAAATTATATGATAAAGGATTCTTGATTGCCCTTTGTTAACTTTGTTCTCAATATTTATGTTCATCTCATGATCCTTTAAATCCCAAAGATCCACCAACCAAGCTAGATTTTCCCTACAATACTCCCTAATCCTTTAATGAACCTATCATGACCTTGTTAGACTCCATTGCCCAATGAATTGAAGTTTTCCTTGTTTCTATCTAGTCTATCTAATCATCATACCAACAAAAAACAATCAAAAAACTCAATACTTCATAACTAGCCTAAAACTAACCTTAAAAAGGAAAACAAGTTTCATCTTTGCATCTGATAGAGAGAGCCCTCTCTGAATCCAGGAAGGCTAGGTCCTTGGATTCCAAAGTCTGGTTTGATGTTACCCCTGTACATTTGTATCTCAATCAATCTAGCAAATTACAGGGAGCTACCATAATGGCGATCACAGTGGGACCCTATGAGTAAATTACATCTTAGACATCCGTAAGACCTCAGAAAACCCATGAACATCCTTAGGTTGTTATTCAGTTGTTGATGGTGGACAAAAAAATTCCTTAAAATATTTGAAATCATCCACGTGGAAACTCCACAACTCTCAATAGACCTAAAGACTCCATTGGAGGAAGAACCTGAAACATGACTAGTCATTCTAGAAAGAAAGAGCACTTAGGCCTAAGTTGGATTCAAGAAATTATTTTTTTATCTATAACTATGTTCTATCCTACTTTAAGCCTGGTCAAGAATACAAATATGAGATCTACATTTATCATTGGAAAGATCTCAAGCCTCGAAAAGCTAAGCCTCAAAATGAGTAGACTTATACACCTGTGCTTACCCCAGATTCACCTGTAGAATACCTAGTGAAACATGAGCCTCATGCCACCTTTCCTGCTCTTTCTGAAACCTCAAACAACCATAAATATATTTTTACACTACCTATACTCACAAAGGTCCCAGAAATATACAAGCCTTTGATTTTACCTCCTATCTTCCAAGCCCTCCCTGAAAATCTTGCAAATAAACTACCCAGATTTGATGGAGAAAGCTTAAAAGTCACCGCTAAGGAACACAGTCAAAATCTTGAGAATTTAATTGACCTTTTTGAATGTTTGCCTTATCATTACAAGGAAAAATTAAGAGTTGGTTTAAGGACCTTCCAGCTGCAAGCATTATCAATTTTCATCAATTCACTCAAGTCTTCCTAGAGAGGTGGGTGATCATGGGAAATGAATTTCTCATCATAGAGGAATACAAGAATTTAAAAAGACAACCAGGGGAGACACTATAAGACTTTTCAGCCAGGTTCAATAAGGTATACAATGCAATACCTGCTAAGATAAAGCCACCTTCGGGGTGGGCTCTCTTGCAATACCCAAGTATTTTTGACCTAGAGATGGAATTCCAGATAAGAGAAAAATACCCTTCAAACCTAGAAGAAATGAAAAATATGGCAATTAATATGGATTTCAACATACTGGAAAGAGAGGAAAATTTAGAATAAATAAGGAAGGACAAAGCTGATCAAGAGAAACTGACTTCTTCAGAGGTAAAAATAGATATTTTGACAGATACGATCAACAAAATGATGCATATACTTGGTAGGAAAGAGGAATAGTACAAGGTTGAGGTAGGTGCTGATTATTCAGAGTAGCCGGTACCATTTTCTTGGGAGGAACCAAATCAGTTATTTCAATGCAAAGATAGCTATCAAAACATACTGGTTGACCAAGGTTGCAAAGAAGAAGATGCGGAAAGTTGTCAAGTAAGTACTATATGCCTTCCTACATCTTGTGCTTCATAAGAGAGTATTACAAGAAAATTGGAAATAGAAACAAGGTAGAATGCTCTAAAGAATCAGTAAGGAAGGAAATGGATAATATAAACATTTTTTCGAATCCATAAGTTCTCCCCTCAAATCATCTTGGTATGACTGTTTGGATTACAAAGCCAGAAATGGAAGATGAACCAGCACCTCTTGAGTCCCTACCCTTGTGCTTCGAGTCATTTCAAATGGCTAAAAGAGAAGATATTGGCCATAAATACTCTCCTTTTCATATGATGGAACAATCTGTTGATTAAGTGTGCATAATGGATGACATTCCTCCTATGAATAAGCTGCCCAACTATGATCAATATGATGATGATTATGTTCTCTAGACTCAAGATAACACTACAGAATAATCAATGATTAGTTTGTGGGACAAAAATAGTAATTTTCAACAGCTCAAATACAGTGATCAACGAATACCACTCAGCTATGACAGTGAAGAAGAAAGTGCAGAAAGATTGGGAGAAAGGGAAGGGTCTTTACCTCTTTGTTGTACTTCCTTTCAATTCATCAAAGACAACCTTAATGCAATCAGAAGTCAACAATATTTGGGTATTGATTTCAACAAAAAAGAACACATTCAGCCCTATGTCCAGCCTTCACAAGAGAAAGAGAACAACTATGGCTCTTTCAACCAGGTTTACTAGAGGACAACATGGAAATATATGATGATTCTGACAGTACAAATGATCATGAGGAAGAGAAGGAGTTTCTTTCCTTAAAAAGTCGCAAGATTACTAGAGTAGAGGAAGAAGTAGTCCTGGATCAAGCTTATTTTCCAAATTCTCATATTCATGTATTGTTTCAAGATCCCTTTGCTGATTTATTAGAGGCCTCTAAAAGAAGAGCATGTTATGTCAAGAGCAGTTTGTTGCAAAGTGTAAGAAAAATTTTAAGCACTACTTTTCAAACACAAGTGAGGTGGGAGTTGCCTTTTAATTTTTTCAGCACCCTCAATGAGCTAAACCAAGATCTCTCATGGAATCATCTGCTTGATTGGATGTATTGGAAAAGAGAGTTCACCAGCTGAATGTATATCATGTATTGGTTAGATTAGGATAGATAGGAAAACAAATAAGCGTAGCACTATGAGAATCTTTCTACCTTAGTTTTAGATTGTTTTGACCAAGAAGAGAGAAAAAGTAATTAAAAAAAAAAATGAAAAAGAGGGCAGATGAAAAAAAGAGGTACAACCCCATACCCAAAAAGTAGTGACGCTGAAAGTGTGCAAGTCTAAATTCCACTACTTGTTTTTGAAAAAGAAGTCTCGTTCATTCATCTAGCCTAATTATGGCTGAACATGTTTTCAATTTATTTGCTGATAAGTTAGTGAAAGAAAAAACTTGTCAAATCATGTAACTTGACTTGTCAAAAGATAATAGATTAGGAATGAAGAATTCTGGTTCCACATGATTAAAACTGAACCAAAGAGAAAGATAGACTGCTTAGAAAATGATAAATCACAACCCTTGTTTTTATAGTTTTGTTTATACAAAAATAAAATGTGTGTGTAGCTTGTTCTTATGTCACAACTCATGGAAAGTCAGATTGCCTAATCCTGATTTCCCATGCTTTCAATTTCATGTCAGTAGCTTAGAGAATAAATTTTGTCAAACATCTCAATCTTGACAAATAATTAGACTAGGTAAAAAATAAAGAGAGTTCATTAGCCTAATCTAAACTCTCGGAAGAAATACAGGTACATTTAGATAGTTTGATTTTTGTTTTCAAAAAGAAAAATGTCAAGGGTTTGCCAGTTCAAATGCACCCAAGGAAGAAAAAATGTTAGGTAAGTAGTTTGGGTAGGTAGAGATGATGCTGATATAAATCATGTGTTTTCAGATTACTAAGATCACAACCTCAAGCAAGCATCAGCAAATGAAAAAGGCGAAAAATATGCCCAATGGATGAGGTACTAGTCTCCGTAAAAACCAAGATCTGAAGTTCTGGACACCTCCTGAAAAGGAGCTGCCCTCCCCAAGTGGAGCCACTGTTCGTCATCAGTAATTTTTGCCTTTATAGGATGACTAAGTTCTTGTCATAAGATTTCTAGAAACAAAGTTCATGAAACATTGTCAATTCTATAAATCTCACTGCTTTCATTATCCTAAGATATGTTGGGTGTGGAGCCTGATTATCTTGTTTATTTTGTATCACATCGTTGGACCCCTGTACCTTAATGGGGGCGGAAACGTCGCCCGTAATTAAACGCTGCCTGGGGGGTCTAGGGGGGGTAGCTGCGACTTCATGGAGCCCCCCCCTGGCAGGGGGTTTCGAGGGCAACGCCACTGAAGCTAAAAAGAGATGTAAAATTTCCTTTTAAAAGTATAGTAATTTCTAGTCAATCTGGGCCGTTCATTAGGTGGATGATCTGACGATAGAAGTTATGTTTAGTTTAGGGTTTTTTGCCCTAGAAGTCACCCCCTCACTTGTATGAGGGTATTGTATTGTGGTTGTGTATGGTATGTTTATTCTCGGAGTGAGAAACAGAGAGGGAGACTGTGAGAGAGAATAGAGGATACTATAGCGAATCTGCTGTAGGTTGTGTCTCTTCATTTTGCTGGATAATAGAAAGGAAGGACTGGCTGTTCGGGGTGGACGTAGCCCAAACTGGGTGAACCACGTATATCTGTGTCTCTCTGGTTTTATGTGTTTTGTGTGCTTGTGTTTTTCTCATATTTTATGTGTTTCATTGCTCTGTAATATTTAATTCCCAAACAAGATAAAATTGTCACTATATTATCATCTTGTCCAGTCATGCCTAGCCTACCATTCCCCAGAAGACCCATCACGGGCTCATGCCATTCATTATTCACCATGTCTTTCCAACTTAGCCTAAAAAACCTCTATTTTTGTTTTTACCTACAACCCTCCCCAGCCAACTAAGATCACTTATCAAAGCAGCTCTGTTGTCCTTCCAAAAACACCCCATGCATTGATGATATCAAACTATTTTTGTAGACTCTTTAGACAGATCAAGTACATTGGATTTTGATCTTCAACACATTAGTTTATCATAAACTCTGTCTCACACTTGATAGAGCCCAAGTTCTAGGTTTAAGTCCAAAATCCAAGTCCCAAAGAGCCTCCACTAGGTCACCTAGGGTCTCATGAGTCCTAGGGTGGATTTGGTATCCCGCAAATCTGTGTTTTATACCTACAAGGAGACCGCTTTCAAAAAAAGAGGGAAAGGTACAAGTAACTTTGTCCAAAACTAATTAAGAGGTCCTTCAAGGGAGGTATTTGATGTGAAGCATGAATCTAGTAAGGGGACAATTGCCTTTTGCTCAATTTCTTGCAAGGAAGACCAAAAGGGCCATCAGATCAGCTAGGAGGTAAGGTAAAAAAGGGAAAAATCATCACAGGAAGATCATTAGTGAACAAGGGACAACAACAAGCATATGTTTTAGGAAGATCAGGGTTGGTAAATGTTTTTGGCCAAAAAAGGAATAAATGCTAGGGTTGCAAGGGTAAAGGTCACCTAACTCCATGAGTGCACAATTGAAGATTTTTTTGAAATAATAAATGAGTTTTGATAGGTTTTTAAGAACTTAGAAGATAACACTGATTGTATTTTTCTGAGCAGCCCTTGAACCCAGGGATTTGGAAAAAATGACAAAATGATCAAAAGATGATGATAGAGCCTCCTTCCTTACAACAGATGGCTACCAGAGAATTTCAAGCTACCTTTCTAGGGTTTGTCAAAAAACAACATTGTTTTCACTTGCACTAAAAGGAGAGATGGAAAATAATATCAGTTTAAAAGGGCTAACCTCCCAAATGAAAAATGTATTCAAAGTAAACAAGAGGAGGCAAGCATAAGGTTGAGTCTCTGAAAATTCCCAAGTGAAACCCATGGCATAATATAGTTTGTTTTACTGTTGGCAAATAAACCTATTACTACCTTAAAAACAAGAAAAAGAGGAAAAGAAACAGTCTTCAGATCACCAGCAGTCAACAAATGCCAAAAAGGTTAAAAGCAAGTGTTTTTTATGAAAAAAGCATGCCCAGGACAAATTTCCCAATGCCCAAGTTATCAGAAAGAAGAAGGGTGAAAAGGACATCAGCAAATCAACACCACAAGAGGAGAAAAAAGTGCCTTGAGGAAGTTTCCAAAACCCTCCAGAGGAAAAAAAGTTATGAGACAAATGGAAAAATACCAAGACATAGTAAAAATGGGTTTGTTATTTTGATTTATATTTTTCAAAGGCATAAAAGGTTTTTTGAGTTCATTGTTGAGCTCATTTCCACACTTGGTAAGGAAGGAAGAAGCCCTAAAGAGAAATTCAGGGTTTCTAGACCGTTTCTGGGCAAACTGTTTAGGCGTTGCGAAAAACTTAGGTGCTACGCAAAAAGGAGCTGGGGCTACGTAAACCCCCATCCCTCCCATTTAGTTTTACATGATGCTACGCAAAAAATATTCGGCGTTGCGCAAACGCAGGCCCGACTCGCCCTAAAGCCGGCAGACCCTCCATCTCACCGGACACCTCAACTCATTTACCCAGGCACTGCGTAAACGGGTCGCCTGTCTCACCCAACCGACGTGCAGTGGCTACCTTTTCCGCCTGGTGCTACGCAAACAGATGGCCCGACCTGCCCAAAAGCCATGCAGACCACCCAACGTTGCGCTAACTCCCGTTCAACCTTGCCCAACGTTGCGCAAACTGCCTGACATGACAGCTCAGGCAGAGGCACTGCGTAAAGTCCAGGAAGGTGCCAAATTTCAAAAAGACTCCCTGATGCCTAAATTCATCATTTTAGGTGCTTCCAATATTGAATAAAGTTGAAGAAAGTGGTAAGTTGTATTTTCTCTTGATCCCCCAAGAAAATTTGCAAAAAATCTTGGTTTTTTTTTGGTTATTGAGGTAAAAATCATAGGAGGGTGAAACCCTAGGTCAAATCCACCAGGAACCTTGTTCTTCTAAAAAATATTCTTGAACCAAATTTGATAGCATGGGTGGCTAAGAAAAATTGAGGCTGTTACCATCCTCTAAAAACCTCCTCAAACTACAACACCACTCAAAACCCTAAGAACTTATTTTCTTAGCTAAAAGTTGACCTCACCATCATTTCTCACTTGGTTTTTTCACTAAACCTCAATTTTCAGACCAGTGTCTCCCATCACCATGTCAGAGACTGAAAAAAAAAGTGGTATTGGAGGAGGTTAGAGGCCTTCAAAGACAAAGCACAAGGGAGGGAAAGTTAATAGGTTGGAACCCCAAAATACAGTGGCTATCACATCTTCTTCTAGGATCTTGTCATGCTTTCAAAACATAAGGTGTTTTAAATTTTGTGAGAAGGTCAAGTAGGTGAAGAGCAATCCCGAGCTTACAAGGCTCCTCATCCTCAATTTACAAAACAAACATGTTGACCTTGCAGGGATGAAATTTGAGATTTCAGCAAGGTCCATATCTTAAGCCATTGGTATTCCTTCAGTGGGTGAGAAATGGTTCAAGAATGGTACGCTAGAAAGGGATTTATTTGAGCCATTCAGCAAAAGGAGTTATAGAGAAGGAAGCATCACAATTTTCCCTTTCTCACATCTCAAACACAGGTATGCACCCTTCATGTTGGCTATCATGAAATACTTCACCTGTGAGGGGAGATACTCCAGGGTCTATACCTATCATCTTAGAATCCTTATGCATTTGATAGGGGTTAAGGCACTTTACCTACCCTACTATCTCTACAGGAGTATTATGAAAATGTGTTATTTTGTCCAAAGGAGGAGTTACCCCCAACAAATGTACAGCATGTTCCACCATTCCTTGATCAATATGGTGGTTGTACATCAGCTAGAGCAGCAGGGTGTACCTTGGGATGTTTTCATAAACAATGATTTCTTCTCAAACCCACAACATCCTCATCAAACAAATCTGCATTCCTCATCTGCACAAGTGCCCTCACCACAGGCGCACATCCCTTCCTCTCCTTCTCTTGATGCATCAGGTGAAGCAGGGAGTGGAAATCAAGGATCACATAGAGATCAGGGTGAGGGTGAAGAAGTCAATGAGGAAAACATAGAAATGTATGAAGAAGAGGTAGAGGATATGGGAAGTGATGGAGGAAACAATGATGAAACACAGGGCAGTGAGCATAATGAACATATAGAACATAGTGGAGATCATGGAGACAGTAGGGAAGAGCAGCTAGATGAGGAAGGCAGTCAGAAAAGTGCACAAGACAACCAAGGAAATATTAATGACAGTCATGACAGCTGTCATTACTGTCATGACACTAATCATTTTCTAGATAACCAAGAAACTCAAAATGATAGTGCAGGAAATGACCAAGGAGAGAACCTCAGTAAAGAACAAAGCCAAGATGAGGCTGATGGCAGTGATGAGGATCAAAGAAATGATGAAAACATAGTAAAAAATACCATCATCACCCCTCACATATGCACATACTACAGAGGAAAAAGAGATGTGTTTGCTGCCTCAAAAATGCAAAGGGCCATCTCTCCTTAAGCTATCAAAACATTGGACAAGGGCAAGGAAGAGGTGGAAAAGTGTAATGTTCCAAATTTTATGGAACATTAAATTTTGTTAAGAAGATGAATAAAATGGGTAGGGGACCCATTATTTTCATGATTAGAGAATAAAAATCCTCTAATTATGAAAGAGGATCATGTTGGAGCTGGATTTCACACCCCCATGTGTGAAAGGAGGTTTTTTTGCATACATGCTTGGCCAAGGTTGACCAAGTCAAACTGCATTGGCATGAGTTGGAAAGCACTATGTGGGAAAAAGTAGGAGGGAATATTCTAGAGGGAGGAAACCCTAATTCAAAGTAGGGCCCATGGAGGGAAGGCTCATTTTTTAAAAGAGGAGCAAGGCAGCCATTGAGATTATATTTTGATCATTTGACATTTGAGTCTTAGAGACTTGTTGCTGCCTCTTGCTGTTCAACAGAGCTACAGTGCCTTCGGGCACGAGGGAGTCCTGTTTAGGAATTCCTCTCCTTCTTGAGTAGCTCATTAAGGATTGCAATCCATTCCCCATATTCAGGCATTCAGGCCATAGCTTCAGTCATTTACATCAGCGCAGTTTCTGCAGCAGACATTGTGCAGTGTAGCTGGGTGTTGCTGGGGAGGTTTCCACACACCATCCGGAGCTTGTTTTTAAATGGAGAGAGGTTCTATCCATTGGGAGGTTATAAAAGGAGGTTTATGAGTAGATCCCATCATCTTTGGCATCAGGCCAACCACATTCCATCATTGGCAGCGCAGTCCCTCTCTTAGACAACGTTTTTCTGAGTGAGTATTTGTTGTGAGGGATTGACATCCTTTTGGAGGAGAAGTCTTGAGTGAAAGGATCAACCTTTCACTTCAGATTTCTATTGGAGGAGGGTTCTTCAATTTTTGAAGACATTTCAGCCTTCTCCATCCATTTCCAGTTCTTGAGTAGCTACTACCCAGCTACTTCGGCATCTCTGCAAAATGCCATTTTTGTATAGATTCCAGCCAATCCTCTTAAAGGATTGATGATATGTATTTTCAGGGGTTGAGATCTTGCTTCCCCTTCTTATTTGAGCTCATAATGTCATATCTTTGTATATTCAACATTTATGCAACAGTTCCTCTCTATAACTTCACAATCATGGCCTAGGGCTTTATTTATGCAACTATGTATTTCACATTTACATGTACAAGTTTCTTGAGACTTCTAGTGCCTATCTTGAGTGATCATTCCCTCAAGGAATTGTATTCTTATTTTATACTATGTATTAATGTGATGGCCATTAGATTCTCTGACATTGTATGTGTTCATGAGTCACTGCTATTTCCATTTGATGTATTTGTTATTGCTATAGCTGCAATGTTGGGGTTTCCCAATCTTGTTGTATTTCCCTATTTGGGGATATTTTCCTTTGACAATCACTCTATAGACAGAGTCTGCTAGTGGGCTAGGTAGCCTCTGGAGCTCATCCTTTTTTCAAAGGTGAAAAATCCAGTAATTTCCCCTGCAGTCTATCTCTGGAATATATTTTCTTTGTCGATTGACAATGTTTCTCAAAAAGGAACATTATAGTGGTATCAGAGCATCGAACTGGCACAGCCTGTGAGTTTGATTTCAGAGGAGAATGATGAAGAAGATGAGACTAATCTCATCTATTTTTGGTATAAATAAGAGCCTCCCTAAGGAGGAGGAGAAGAAAAGGGTAGAAGAGGAAGGTCCATGCACTTCCTATTCTCTTGAAGACTAGCATGGGAGATGCTTGGATTTCCAGATCTTAAGCAAGTACCTGGGTGACTATAAACCCCATTCTGTAGCATTCAGGAGAGCTAAAATGTTCTCACAGTCTATTCAGCAGATGGAGGAGAGAAGGCCCTATGGAAAAGGAGAAATAAGAGGAAATAGGCTCCTATTTTCTACATTTGAGGGGTTACTTCAGCTAGAGCTTGGGAGAAGAAGCTGGAGGCATTTTTATTACTGCATCCAGTGGCAGAGAAAGAAGAAGTGGAAATGGCAGTGTTGCACATGGAGGATAAAACCTCTTTTTGGTGGTTCAAAACCTTGGTCCATTCAAGGGTGAGTTATTTTGGAGACTTTTGCTCAAAGGTTGATCCAAACCTTTGATGGAGGGAGGAAAAAGGAAGAGGAAGCCATTCCACCATGGGAGGAGAATTGCACCAACGCTACTATAGCTTTGGAGGAGTAGCCTTATACATCTATGGATGAGGAAGCCATTGGAGGTAAAGCCATTGTAACCACACAATAAGGTCCCAAGATCGACAAAGTTATGAGTAAAGTTCCACTTTCTATTTCAGCAAATAATCTTAAGTATGGTGGAATTTCATATGAGGAGGTCCCACGATCAAATCACATGGCCACTTTAGGGCCTCATGTTTGCACTGCGCTGTGCAAAGGGTTCAAGGAGGAGAATAACCCTCATCCTCATACATCTTTGATGATTTTCATTCAGCCTTCAGGGGGGGAGTCTAAACTTTTGGAGGATGAAGTAAACCATGACACCTCCATGGAGAATCATGAAACAATTTGTGAACCGGAGGAGGAGACAGCTGCTACATCATTGGAGGAATCAGAAGCACTGTTGAACATGGGTGGTGTTGTAGCACAATATCACTCAGAAAAAAGTCGGGAGAGGTTCTTGGCAATTTAAGGTTGCTGAGGAAAAATTATTGGAAAATTACGAAGAAGTGGAAGAAGTTCAAGGAGATAAACAAAATGTTTTAAAGGTATTTGAAACACTGTGCCTAAGAAATCTGTTATTGGGTGATTTAATTACATTGCAGGGGGTAAGACTAATTCTTTCATTTTGAAAGCTTATGAAAGTGTTGATGTTCATTTAATCCTCAGTTATTGGAGAGCTGAGCAGGTTGTTTTGGAATTTATTTGGTGCATATTTGGAGCAGTCATTCCATAAATCATAAATTTTACGCTAATAATGATTGCAATCCGAACTTACATGTCCCGGACTTCTGGCTTTCTTATTTCTAAGAATATTACATGAATAATCTAAGGCAAAGTTCAAACATAGATTGTTGTTTGCTTTGTAGTTCTATACATGCAGGCAGGCATGGGTTTTCGAAATCAGAAATGGCTATCCTTGGATGGACATCGGTGAATCCATATTCTACATACAAAATAACCAGTCATGGCTTTATAGGCTAGATAAAGTCAGCCATTGTTCAGGAAGAAAGTCATTGAACACAACCAAATTGGTGTTTTTGGTTCAAGATGGAGAGGATCCTGCTTCACCATAATGGCCAGGTTGAGTAATAGGCCTTATGGTGTTCAAGGAGGCTTGCTTTCCTGAGGACCTCATCTTGTGCTTTGCATAGCGTGCTCGCAAGGACGGGCCAATCTTCTCATTGTATTTGATCATAAGGTAGAAGATCAAGCGGTAAATAAAAATCATTGAGAATATGATGACCAAGTCCAACCATTTGGACCGCTTTGTATCGATTTCAAAAACAGATTTTAAGATATATTCACCACTGATTTTGGGCATTCCTTCAATCTGCGGTTCGAAATCTAATCCAAGTAAGTCGTTTTTGTATTGTCCCTGCGATGCCCGAAAGTTGAAGCTAATATATGACATTGGATAGCACCAAACTGGCTTGGGGAGATCTTTCAGAAAATAGAAAAATCTAGCAACCAGCATGTATATTCCCTGGATTTCTACTCCTGTGATGATTCCCATCAAGAAATTGGGCACCAAGGTGGCCACTGTCGTCATCAAGCTCTCAACGAAGGCCATGCAAGCGAAGAGGTTCAGCACAAAATACAAGTAGTGAGTAAATCCAGGATGCAATTTCACCATATAGTAGGTGATTGTCCCGGATATTGTTGCAACAAGTGCCAGATATGGCATTGAAGACAGCATGTTGGCAATGACAAATGCAAGCACTCCGTAGTGTCCATTGAACCTTTCACACTGAAAAACCTTCATATCCTCCACAAAATATGGGAATCCTCCAATGAACATGAATGTCATGAACCCAGAAACATAGGATGCGCAGGAACCTTTGGCCAAAATAGCAGTATAATCAGTTCCAACGTTGTAGTATATGGGTCCTGAGTTACAATCACGCACATACCTTACCTATGCCGATAAGCAAAGAGGAGTTATTCAATAAACTGTTAACAACATGCTTGAAAGAATTCTCGTATACACGAACCAGGCCCCTACCAGTCATTATTTCTGATGGAAAAGTCGTTGATCTTTATGAGTTTTCAAATGTTGTTAGGAAGCAAGGTGGTTTCGTTTTGGTTTCTGCAAATAAAATGTGGAGGTCAATTGCAGGGAATTCAGGATTCGGCACAGAATGTGTCCATAAGATTCCCAATGTTTCGCTTTCAGGCATGTTGGAATGGATAAACTGGGTCGCGAGGAACCCCTGTGGTTCTGTGAAAGGACAAGGTGCTAAGATCTACAGGCGGAGTGAGGAGATGGCTCAGAAATGTTCAAGATTTGTTTAGTGGCTCACAATTGCATAAGGAAGCAAACGCATATAGCATTGCCGTTGAATCGATGATTTGGATCATCCAGCTCAGATCCAATGGTCTTGCGGCAGCACAAATTAAACGGATCTTATGAGAGATAGTGCCCCCGCAAAATGGTTTAATTGAAGCCACTATTTACAATATCGACGGCTATGATGCGTTACGGCATCACTTAGCCATTTCTCAAGAGACCGCTATTAGTGCTTCCGCAGGCAGTTATTGGTTTTTGAAAACCATGGGTGGCTTTGTCGTTAATACATATGGGTGTAATGGGACCCAAAGTGTACTATTTGTTCTTTTTATTTGCACTAGAGTAAGATCCTATTTTTGGGTTTTATATTATATATTATATATATAATATTAAAACAGACATTTTGTAAATTTAAATAATTCCAAAACTTCCAAGAATCAGTTTTAAAACTGATCATAGCAGTTAGGAAGTTACTTTAGATGGCAGACATAAAAGCAGAGGTAAGGAGAGGAACAGGGGTTCCGGTTTTTGGGATCTCGAAACAGTGATCTTTGTATTGAGATTTCAAGTGATTAATGAATGAAAAGAAAACTTATAGCATTTGTTGATATTGATACGTGTTCTAGTTTACATAATGTATTTTCAGTCCTTGAATAAAATGAAGTATCGAAACAGCAGGTCTCTTTTTACATGTGTAAATAAGAGTTAAAACCCTTAATAGGCGCTCCTTTATTTTAACTGTTTTCTTTTAATTCTTCTAGAGCTTGAGATGATAGATTCTGTACAGCAGCATATCGTTTTGGGTTTTTTCCTTTCATTCTTCTTCTGAACATTTCATTCTATATCAGTAGATAATAGCATTGTGGGATGTTTATAGCATTTGATTTTGAA
Source organism: Pinus albicaulis (assembly GCA_034641835.2). Lineage (NCBI taxonomy): Eukaryota > Viridiplantae > Streptophyta > Pinopsida > Pinales > Pinaceae > Pinus > Pinus albicaulis. Next base: position 232,658,632 of record CM076582.1, on the reverse strand, counting down.
GATTCAATGATTGAGCTCTGGAGGTGATTAAACATGGATCAATATCTCTGTGACATAATCATAAGAATGTCTTAATCATGGATTCCTTTTCACAGCCAAGGAATTGTTTCTTAAGGTACAACATTAATTGGTGTCGTTTCTAGGGATCGAAGAAGCAAAGTTCATTTCCCTGGGTTTTCTTTCCATTTCCTCTGGTTGTTGAGCGAGGAGGAAGTACTCGGCTGTGTTTACTTTTTACAGAATTCTCATTTTCAAAAGCCAAACGCAAGGTCAAATACCTTGCAACAGAAGCTTTCATAATCCCTTACTCTTGATGGTGAACAAGATTCAGATTTGAAGTTTGGTTGTTTATTATTCACCTGGCGACTCCACTGATGAAAGTTTCATTAGATGAAGAATTTTTCTAGCAAGAAGATGAGAAAGTATCATGGAAAAAACATGTATCGTAATTTCCTTTTTTTAAAGGAGGTTATATTTTTTACTGTCAGTTTAGTGGTATATTTTCCCTTTTATATTAAAAGGATTGTTTCCTGCTTTATTTTCTCAGAAGATTATAAGGCCCAAAATGTAAATTCATTATTGGAAAAAGATGATTTTTCTTCTGCTTGTATTATAAATCTTGGAACAAGTGTATCTCCTAAAAATGAAAGGAGGGATGATTGTTGTATTACAATCCTGAAAGATAATCAGTCACAGTCTAGGCATAAAGGTGATGCTTCATCATCTTTGGATGATAATATTTTTCCTCACAAGAAATTGACTATTTTTCAGTTCAAAAACAAAGAAATCATTAAACCCCTGAAGCTGCCCTCTATTCTCCATCAATATCCTTCAAACGGATTCAAGTCCTTGCCAAGTTTCTCCAGGAAGGAGAAGGACATTTCAGCTAAACTACATATCTTGGAATTTGAGTACTTTCTGGACAAATTTCAAATCATTTATGAAGATGTAGCTTTAAGGATGTTTTGCCATTATTTAAAGCAGGATGCTTAGCAATGGTTCCAGTGTTTGGAAGCAAGTTCAATTAATTCCTGGAAAGATCTTCAAGATATATTTCTTACATATTGGGGCGAGAATAATTCATATAAAAAACACCTCTCAAAATTATATTCTATCTGGAGGCAAAGCGATGAATCAATTTCTGAGTTTAATAGGAGGTTTCAAAAAATTTATTTCAGCATGCCAAAAGAAATTCGACCTCCAGAAGCAGCAACTATGGTCTATTATTTGGAAGCTCTTTCTATTGCCTTGGCTTTTTATCTCAAGGAGAGAAAGCCTAGCACTCTGAAGTTGATGTTTCTCTATGCGCAAGAAATTGAAGATAATGTGTGGGCTTGTAGAAATTTTTCCTGCGATGTAGAAAGACCAAGTTTTGTCAAAGATAAGAGGGCTTGTGAAGAAAACAGTGGAATTTCTTTACAAGAGCATGTAAGTTCAGAGGTGAATAAACATTTTCAAAAAGTGTCAAAATGCTCCTATATTGTTGAAAAACAAGAATTTAATCATTTTGAATATTCTAGTCAAAACTTAGTTGCAACAGCTGAACTACACTATGAAAGCATGGAAAATCATTGCTATAATTTTGCGAGTAGTGAGGAAAATAGTGCAGTTTCTCAGACATGTTTGCAAGAGGAGGAAAATTTTCGTCAAGAATTGATGTTACACGAAGAACATCAACATTATGGAGAGAAAACCTTGGATTTTTATTTTCATCCTGAATGTTTGCCTACAGAAAATGGCAGTGAAGTTCCTCACACACAATTTCTAATTGAAAAGTCAAACAATGAAAGAAGCCACCATGTTCAAAGAAGTCTATATCAGCAAAATGTTCAGGAAAAGAAGGTGGCCAAAAATTTATTTCATGAGTTCTATGATCCAGTTGCTGAATATATGGCAAATTTCTTTGATCAGCAACAAGCTTTTATGCAAGGGTATGTAGAAAGTTTTGTATATGAAAAATTTTCATGGTATATTCCTGTTTTGATTTTTAAATTTCAGCAGTATGAAGGTATTAAATCTAACAAGAAGATGTTGGATTGGTTCCATTGGAACGTTGACTTCACTTGATTAAGTTCAACCATGCTTATATATAGGAGTTGTACATAAATAAGCTCAGAAGTTGAGCATTTCCAGTTGCAGTATTTCTAGTTTATCATTTTCGGTTCAAGAATAAAGATCCTAGAAGAAGAGAGGTTTCAGAAAAGTTTGAAATTTTCAGAGATTTTGGGATTGAGAGAAAATTCAGTTTGACTCGACTCCATGCCCAATAAATGATACTGATCTGCAAGTTCTCAGCACTTTGTTACCAAAATACTGTCCCCAATTGGAGCCAGATGTTGTAGCACAATATCACTCAGCAAAAAGTCGGGAGAGGTTCTTGGAAATTTAAGGTTGCTGAGGAAAAATTATTGGAAAATTACGAAGAAGTGGAAGAAGTTCAAGTAGATAAACAAAATGTTTTAAAGGCATTTGAAACACTGTGCCTAAGAAATCTGTTATTGGGTGATTTAATTACATTGCAGGGGGTAAGACTAATTCTTTCATTTTGAAAGCTTATGAAAGTGTTGATGTTCATTTAATCCTCAGTTATTGGAGAGCTGAGCAGGTTGTTTTGGAATTTATTTGGTGCATATTTGGAGCAGTCATTCCATAAATCATAAATTTTACGCTAATAATGATTGCAATCCGAACTTACATGTCCCGGACTTCTGGCTTTCTTATTTCTAAGAAGATTACATGAATAATCTAAGGCAAAGTTCAAACATAAATTGTTGTTTTCTTTGTAGTTCTATACATGCAGGCAGGCATGGGTTTTCGAAATCAGAAATGGCTATCCTTGGATGGACATCGGTGAATCCATATTCTACATACAAAATAACCAGTCATGGCTTTATAGGCTAGATAAAGTCGGCCATTGTTCAGGAAGAAAGTCATTGAACACAACCAAACTGGTGTTTTTGGTTCAAGATGGAGAGGATCATGCTTCACCAGAATGGCCAGGTTGAGTAATAGGCCTTATGGTGTTCAAGGAGGCCTGCTTTCTCGAGGACCTCATCTTGTGCTTTGCATAGCGTGCTCGCAAGTGTTATGCTCCTATACCAATAGGTGTCATATTTCATGATTGACTTGATGAGCTCTGTAATATGTTCAAACCTTTTTCTTGTTGCAAAATATGTTCCATATTCTCAAAAAAATCAAAAAATCAAAAAATTTTAAAAAATGTAAAGAGGGTATACCCTAAAAGAAAAATCAAAGGGTGAAAAAATAAAATTGGCCAAAAAAGTGAAAGCAAATGAACCCCACCAAAAGAAAGGCCAAGGAAAGTGTGCAAAAGTCTAAATGCCACTACTTGTTACTCGATGTAATAAACAAAATTGTGTGCATCTGCCTAAACTTTATTACAATTTATAAAGAGTCAAACTGTTTAAACTTGACTCATTCATTTTTCAATTTCATGCTGTAGAGTAGAGAATAAATATCTGGCCAAACAGTTTAATCTTGGCAGATAAGTAGATAGGTAGAGTTAATAAAAGGTGCTCAACAGTTTAATCTGAGCCCTTAGATGTAATAAGTGTAGACTTTGATAGGTTTTCCATGTAAAAGAAAAATAAGATTGATAAGGGTTTTCTAGTCTAAGTGCACCCTAATAAAGAAGAAAAAATGGTATAGTAAAGTAGGTAGGGTAGGTAGATGTTGTTGCAGAATTACATGTGATGAATGATGGTTCTAAATGTGTTCAATTGTACTTTCATCACATGTGCAAAGGTAGATACTACATTGGAAAAAATTCACAGCAAAGCAAAGTCAAGATTATTAACTTCCCCTTCATTTTTCCCTAAAGATTTCACTAATTTCCCCTAAGTTCTAAGGTATTTGAAAATTAAAGGGGCTCAAGGCATTTCCTTGACTTTGGAGGGATCGGACCCTCGGCCCAATAATTGGAAAAAAACCTAAGTACTTAAAAATCATTCATCATCACACTCATTTACTTCAAAAAATTCTTTCCTAAGTAAAATCCCATTTTACTTAGGAAAATCATGAGATATTTCATAATTAACCCTCAAAATCACATTTTATCCTAAGTTTAAGTGCTAAAGTGATTATAATGCAATTTTCTTCTAAAAACTTCACTTTCTTAGTTATATTAATGTATTTTGAAGTTTACCTTGTCCCCTTGTCATATTAACATTAATTTTATTTATTAACTCCTTATAGAAATGACCTTCTCCTATTATATATAATTCCTGTTATATAATATCCCAAAAAACCCATATATTATAGTTTTAACCAAAGTATTTAATTCCCACTTGTTTAAATAAAAACCGACTTTATACCCCTTTGGTTAAAATATATCATTATATATTATTCCCGCCCCCTATGGTAAATAAGTCGCATTGATTTAATTACCATATAATAAAAAACATTTAAACATATATTTATATGTGTTTAAAAGAAAAACAAACATTGCCTGACCATCCACTATGCAAGGGATTAATTAATCCTTATGATTAGTTAATAACCGACACTCGCCAATCAAAACGCTCCCGAAACGATTAATTGATAATTAATTGCGTCGGGCCCTCCTCTTAACTCCCCGTCAACTTCACGCCTCGACCACCGTTCGATCACCCGCTCCAAGATCAACGGTTGTTGATAATTCCGCTGGCCATCCCCTATCCAAACAATAACGCGCGAAATTCCAGTGGTTTTCAAAAAATACCATGGCCACGTGTCATTTTTTCTGTGGAATCGCTGCCCATCCGCTTAATACCGCCTTCTCTCAAAAGTGGTGCGGAAAAAACCGCTTACCACCTCCCCCCACGTGACTCACTGTCGTACATATTGACGTCATTTATTAAAATAATAAAAAATTCGCCACCCTTTTGACTTTGTAAATAAAAAAAAAACCCACGTCTTTTTCATTTTTTTGTACGCTGAAAATGACTTCGCCCTCCATGCAAAGAATTTCAAAAAATCAATTGTCAAGTGCCATTGACTGAATTTTTCTGAAGACCACTGCCAGACCAGTATTCCAGTGTCCACCCGCTGCCAGCTTGTACCTATTAAACATAGTTCATCCCCTAAAAACAGGTATTTACCCCATTTCTCATTGAAATCCTGGCTTTCATTTTAAATTCCGCACCAAAGACCGCTACAGATTTTATTTGAGTCTTCTCTTTTCCCATAATTTCAAATTGCGTCCCAAAGCACCCTAGTGTTGCTCATTTTCACCTGATTGTGCAGTAAAACCCTTTGTAACCCAGCTGCGCCACCTAAAGCCTCTGTTAACCAATTTGAGCATGGTTTACCTCCCAAAAATCATTCTAGATTCACTCCACAGACCTCTCAAAATCAAATGAAACCTTTTCGACCTCCCCTGTAAACCAATGTTTTCTTAACAATTTGTTTTGTTTTACAGGTGATCAGAAGACCACATCCTTGGATAAACAGTCTTAATACTAGTCATAAGACTTGTTTACTCCAAGAATGTTATCAAATCTATTCAAACAGAGATGGAAGATAAAACATACAGTTGAAAGACAAGCAAAGGAAACAGGATATTAAACAATTTACTGTTGAAAAAGACAGTGAAAACCTAAACTACACATTGAAGGTAAAAGGACACAGTAAAAAATAGTCAAAGAGTATCAGGGTTAAAGAGTATCATATTCAATACCAAGTCAAGTAAATCAGCTAGCATGAAGATAAACAACAGGGAAGACAATTACAAAACAGAACATACAAGTTCATGACAAAGTGAAGACAGATAAAAAATAGAGCGGTAAAAAGTAAAAAGTAAACAGTAAACAGTGAAAGTAAACATGAAGATATTAAGGGTAAAAAGAAATGAAAATACTTTCACCAACATTGAATTTTGTTTAAAGTGAAAGTAAAATAGTCAAAAGAACAAAAAAGTGAAAAGATGAAAAATACAACAAGAAGGAACTTTTTTGCAGAAATTGCATGTTTTAGTCATTGTTTTACAGAAACTATTGTGATCCACCCAAGATGAATTTTTCAAAAATGAAGGAGTTTTATATGCTTAAGAGGACCATCTACAAAAACCTCTCTCACTTTTCTAACAAATATTATGGTTTTGGAAATATTAAACAATGTTGGAAAGCACTTTTTGCAGAAAATTCCAGTTAAGTCGTCATTTTGCAGAGAGGATTGTGGCCAATCCAAAATACATAATACAAAACTGAAGGAGTTGTTTGTTCCTAAGAGAATAATCTACAAAAAAATATCTCATTTTTTTCACAGTGATTTCATAATGAGAGATACATGCACATCTTTATAGGTTATTTTTCAGACTCTGTAAAACTCAGTTTTACACATATTGTTACAGAGCCTATTGTGCACAGCTGGAGAAGAATTTTAGGAAACTGAAAGAGGTTTATCTCAAAAACATATTAATCCACAATAACCTCTTTCACTTTTGACATATCTATTACGGATTTAGAAATACAAAGATATCATTGGACCCCAAGTTTGCAGAATTGTTGGAGCAGAATGCACAAAGAAAGGAAGCGGTTAGTGACTTGGATGCCTCATCATCAACTAAGAGTTGGATCAAATTCGAATTCTCCTCTTTGTAATCACCTATCCATATAAAATAGTGCCAAATATATGCATTAATTTGAGTGTCCTTTACTTAATTTATATTAATGTAAAATAGTTGGAGAGATTTGTGAACTAATCTTGATATTTTTTCAAGATATTTTAGTTTAGAATTTGTATAAATACTTCACTCTTGGAAGTATTTTGGGGGTGGATTCCTAGACTCTGATGTAACATTGAATATTTTTGAATAAAGAACTTTGGAGAATTTTTTCGTGGCAAAACTGGACAAGGAATTGAGGCAGAAGACTTTTCTCAGGATTCATGCATCAAATGAAGGATCAATAAGTCATCTCTATCTCATGTTTTGAAGTTTTATATTTGTTTACAATATCATCTGTGTTTCATTATCTTAATATTTAATGAAAAGGATTAAATCAGAAATTACTTAGGTGTAATCTGATTTCATTCGTTATTATTCTAAATGTTTTCTTCTAATCTGGTTTAAACAACGAATTCTCAATTTCTCCTGTTTGTCTAGTTCATATGTCTTTGGTTATTTAGTAAAGAATACTTAACTGCTCTTTATTGATAATCAGCTTATTTCTCTTCTCTTGAATGTGTTGAAAGATTCTTTATTCCCTTTCATCCGTTTGAATTCCATTTCCATTCACTTTAGATTTATAATTGTTTCTAGTTTGATTATCTTGCCCTGATAAACCATCTTTTGTTAAAAAACTTAAGCCAGTGCAGCCAATCCTTTGAATCCATTAGCCCAATGGACTGAAACTACTTGATCTTAATCTCAGCTAAATAATTCCATCAACCTAAAATCAAAACCCCTGAACTTTATAACTAGCCTAATATCTCCCAAAAACAAAGCTAAATTTTATAGAGAGAGCCCTCTCTGGGTACAGATTGGCTAGATTCTGTACCTGAAGGTTGGTTTGTGGTTACCTCAGACCCCTTTCCTCTTCTAACAACTTCAAGGAAAATTTGAGTGATAACATAGTGGCGACTCCGCTGGGGACCTGAATAATTTTAATGTTACTGTTGTTTAATTTGTAAACTATAGACAGAGCTTGACGTTAGCCAGGTAGCCTTTGAACTGCTTTTGCTCTGCAATTGCATAAGTAAATAAATGCTACTTCAGTCTATCTCTGGTTTAGTTTATGAACTAAACTTTGGTTTCAAATACTTGATCAGTTCCTCTTGTCAAATAAGTCTTTAAGAAATTTTAAATCTCATATCTAAAGCCTCTTAAAGAAATAATAGAAGTTGTTTTGAAAATTCATAAAAAAAAAAAACAAACAAAATAATCATAAAATACTCAAAATTTGTTTTCCTGAAGAACTAACTTTTTCTTCAGAATTGTTTTACAGGTTTAGATCTGATCTATGATGGTGGACAGGGATCATACACACAAAGGTTAAAATCATCCACCTGGCGACTCCAAATCAATTTCAGAATCAAGACTCCACTGGAGGAATGAACCTCAAAGAACAATATGGAAAGATCAGGCTTTCAACTTGGATCTTAATCCAAGACATTATGTTCTTTCTCATTAAGAAATTTTTTCAATGTATATTGTATTTTATAGAAGATCTTAGATTAGTTTTTAGTTATTTTCCTTTGAAGATTGTAAGTAATAATTCTCCTAATCTCTTTGAGCATCTTTCTTATGAATCTAATGATGATCATTTTCCAATTAAGAAGCCTCAAATAATCAAGACTGATCTTACAATCCCTGTACATATCCCCGTGCCATATAAAGTTTCAGATAGATATAAGCCCCTTATTTTACCTCCTATACTCCATGATTTTCCTAAAAAATACTACAAGTATCTTCCTAGATTTGATGGAGAGAATGGTATCACTGCTCAAAAACATATTCAAGGTTTTGAGAATTATTTGGATTTATTTGAGATTGATGAAGATGATGTTAAAATCAGAATTTTTTCTCTTTCTTTGCAAAATAGAATAAAGAGTTGGTTCAAAAATCTGCCTAATGCTAGCATCTCTAATTTCCAGCAATTTATCAAAATTTTCCTTGATAGATGGATAATCAAAGTTAATCATTTTGTGATCATGGAAGAATATAATCAATTAAAAATACATCCAAATGAAACAATACAACAATTTTCTGACAGATTTAATCAAGTTTATTATTCATTGCCAGAAAATATTAGACCTCCTCATGATTCAGCTCTCTTGCATTATCCAAATGCCTTTGATCCAGAAATAGATTTTCGATTAAGAGAAAGAGATCCAAAAACACTTGTACAGATGCAGAACATTGCAGTTGATGTGGAAGTTAATCTCCAAATCAAACAGGAAAATTTGAAAGCAGAAGAAGAGGAAAAGAAAAACATTGCAGACGTAAAACTCAACCTTTTGGTAAGAAAACTAGATGAAAGAACACAAGAGATCACTATGAAAGATGAATTTTTTATTCAAAATCACCATGAAGAAATAGAAGAGGTTGATAGCCATGAACAAATTCCTGCTAATTCCAATTATCATAGATCAATAAATGAATTTACAGATCAATATGAGGAAGAGGAATCCGCTGATCTAATGTGTATGTTTGATGACATTCCTTCTTTTGATGATTTTCCTAAGTATGATCATTATGATGATAGTTATGTTCTCCAAACTCAAGCTAGCTTTACAGAGCAATCAAAAGCTAGTTTGTGGGATGAAGAAACTCAGTTTCAGCAGATTGAAGACAATGATCAGCCAGTACAGATCAACCATGAGAGTGAGGAAGAAAGAGAAAAAAATGTGGAAATAAGTGAAGGTTCTTTACCTCTTTGTTTTGCTTCATTTCAATTCATTAGAGACAATTATCATGCCATCAATAATCAGCAATCTTTAGGAATTGTGATTGACAACAAAGAAGATAATGAAACTATTGATCAGGATTTTTTAGTTTGACATTTGCAGTTATCAGTTCCCATTGAAATAAATGATCAAATGACACAAGAAAGTTCCATACCACTATGTTTTGAACCATTTCAGCTTTTAAAGGAAATGTGGTATAACATATTTAAAGAAAAGGATGAGAAACTTGTTGAAGTTTATGAGGTCCCATGGAAACCTATACGTCATAGGTTGCAGCAATTTTCCCAAGTTTTTTAGGATCCAATAGCATGTATGTTGAATATTGAAGGCATTCAAAGCATTCCTCTATTAACTAACTATTATTTTCAGAATCAAGATGATAAAGAATTCAACAGTCAAACATTACAATCAATAGGAATATCCTCACAAATCTTATCTAAAAGTTTGCAGGGAGATAAAGACGAAAACAACATTTCAGATTCATGGCATGGAGGCCATCCAAAAAATATGTATAGTTGTTCAGATCAGTTAAACATTAGTGTATATATTTTGGAAGATCCTTTTGTACAGTTTCTAGCGTCAACAAAGGAAATCAAGTGTTTCCTTATCCTCTCATTTGTTGACAAGTTTCTAATAGGTTGCAGAAGTTCAATTTTGATAATCAACAAGAAAATGCAACAAAATCTATCAAAGTACATAATGCTTGAATGGTTGCATTGGCTATTTCATTTTACCTAACTAGTAGTTGAACAGTAGATTAAGTAGGTAGATGAGTGCTAATAAGCTCAGGATTTTGAGCATTTTTTTTTTAGTTTTCAATTTTCAGCTAGTTTTTCATTAAGTTGGCTTGAAAATTGTTGTGTGTTGTTTTAGTTTCAGACCAGATTTTAGTTTGCAAAAGACAGAAGACATTTACTAAGATCATCAAAGGCCAATGGATGAGGGCAACTGACCTGCTGTTCTTGAATTTTCACCAAGAAAAGCCATCCCCAAGTGGAGCCAGTGTTATGCTCCTATACCAATAGGTGTCATATTTCATGATTGACTTGATGAGCTCTGTAATATGTTCAAACCTTTTTCTTGTTGCAAAATATGTTCCATATTCTCAAAAAAATCAAAAAATCAAAAAATTTTAAAAAATGTAAAGAGGGTATACCCTAAAAGAAAAATCAAAGGGTGAAAAAATAAAATTGGCCAAAAAAGTGAAAGAAAATGAACCCCACCAAAAGAAAGGCCAAGGAAAGTGTGCAAGTCTAAATGCCACTACTTTTTGATCTGATGTAATAAACAAAATTGTGTGCAGCTTGTCAAACTTTTGCCACAATTTATGAAGAGTCAAACTGTTTAAACTTGACTCATTCATTTTTCAATTTCATGTTGTAAAATAGAGAATAAATATCTGACCAAACAGTTTAATCTTGGCAGATAAGTAGATAGGTAGAGTTAATAAAAGGTGCTCAACAGTTTAATCTGAGCCCTTGGATGTAATAAGTGTAGACTTAGATAGGTTTGCCATGTAAAAGAAAAAGAAGATTGAAAAGGGTTTTCCAGTCTAAGTGCACCCTAATAAAGAAGAGAAAATGGTAGAGTAAGTAGATAGGGTAGGTAGATGATGTTGCAAAGTTTCATGTGATGAATGATGGTTCCAAATATGTTCAATTTTACTTTCATCACAAAGTTCAAAGGCAGACACTACATTGAAAGAAATTCACAGCAGAGAAAAGTCAAAATTATTAATTTCCCCTCTCATTTTCCCTAAAGATTTCACTAATTTCCCCTAAGTGCTAAGGTATTTGAAAATTAAAGGGGCTCAAGGCATTTCCTTGACTTTTGGAGGGACCGGACCCTCGGCCCAATAATTGGAAAAAACCTAAGTACTCAAAATCATTCATCATCACACTCATTTACTTCAAAAAATTCTTTCCTAAGTAAAATCCTATTTTACTTAGGAAAATCATGAGATATTTCATAAAAAACCCTCAAAATCACATTTTATCCTAAGTTTAAGTGATGAAGTGATTATAATGCAATTTGCTTCTAAAAACTTCACTTTCTTAGTTATATTAATGTATTTTGAAGTTTACCTTGTCCCATTGTCATATTAACATTGATTTTATTTATTAACTCCTTATAGAAATGACCTTCTTCTATTATTCATAATTCCTTTTATATAATATCCCAAAAACCCATGTATTATGATTTTAACCAAAGTATTTAATTCCCACTTGTTTAAATAAAAACCCACTTTATACCCCCTTTGGTTAAAATATATCATTATATATTATTCCCGCCCCCTATGGTAAATAAATCATGTTGATTTAATTACTAAAATATAAAATATGAAAAAAATGATTTAAACATATTTTATATATGTTTGAAACAAAAAATAAAACCATCCCTGGCGCATTTTCCTCCCCGACCCTTCATCGTACGCAGGAATTAATTAATCCCTATGATTAATTAAGAACCTAACCCGCCAATCAAAACACTCCCAGAACGATTAATTGATAATAAATTGCGTCGAGCCCTCCTATTAACTCCTCATCAACTTCACGCCCCGACCACCGTTCGATCACCCGCTCCAAGATCAACGGCTGTTGATAATTCCGCTGGCCATCCCCGATCCGAAAAATAATGCGCGAAATGCCGGTGGTTTTCAAACAGTACCATGACCACGTGTCATTCGTTCTGTGGAATCGCTGCCCATCTGCTCAATACCACCTTCCCTCAAAAGCGGTGCGGAAAAAACCGCTTACCACCTCCCCCCTGTGACGCATCTGTCGTACATACTGATGTCATTTATTAAAATAATAAAAAAATCACCACCCTTTTGAATTTTTGAATAAAACAAAAACCCGCGTCTTTTTCATTATTTTGTACGCAGAAAATGACCTCACCCTCCATGCAAAGAATTTCAAAAATCAACTGTTGAAGCCTGCTGACCGTTACCTTGCTGAAGAGAATTGCAGTCGAGTATTCCAAGGTTCTTCCGCCATAACCAGTCCCTGTTCAAATCACTGTTCATTCAAAGCTTACCCGCCAATATCAACTGTTTACCCGTTTAAACACAAACACCCTAGTGTTGCTCATTTTCGCCTGATTGTGTAGTAAAACCCTTTGTAACCCAGCTGCGCCACCTAAAGCCTCTGTTAACCGATTCGAGCATGGTTTACCGCCCAAAAATCATTCTAGATTCACTCCACAGACCTCTCAAAATCAAATGAAACCTTTTCGACCTCCCCTGCAAACCAATGTTTTCTTAATAATTTGTTTTGTTTTACAGGTGATCAGAAGACCACATCCTTGGATAAACAGTCTTAATACTAGACATAAGACTTTCTTACTCCAAGAATGTTATCAAATCTATTCAAACAGAGATGGAAGATAAAACATACAGTTGAAAGACAAGCAAAGGAAACATGATATTAAACAATTTACCGTTGAAACAGACAGTAAAAACCTAAACTACACATTGAAGGTAAAAGGACACAGTAAAGAACAGTCAAAGAGTATCAGGGTTAAAGAGTATCAGATTGAAGACCAAGTCAAGTAAATCAACTAGCATGAAGATAAATTACAAAACAGAACATACAAGTTCATGACAAAGTGAAGACAGATAAAAAATAGAGCGGTAAAAAGTAAAAAGTAAACAGTAAAAAGTGAAAGTAAACATGAAGATATTAAGGGTAAAAAGAAACGAAAATACTTTCACCAACATTGAAGTTTGTTTAAAGTGAAAGTAAAACAGTCAAAAGAACAAAAAAGTGAAAAGATGAAAGATACAACAAGAAGGAACTTTTTTGCAGAGATTGCATGTTTTAGTCATTGTTTTGCAGAAACTATTGTGATCAATCCAAGATGAATTTTACAAAACTGAATGAGGTTTATGTGCTTAAGAGGACCATATACAAAAACCTCTCTCACGTTTCTAACAACTATTATGGGTTTGGAGATATTAAACAATGTTGGAAAGCACTTTTTTCAGAAAATTCCATTTAAGTCATCATTTTGCAGAGAATATTGTGGCCAATCCAAAATACATCATACAAAACTGAAGGAGGTTTTTGTTCCTACGAGACCCATATAAAAAAACCTATCTCACGTTTTGCACAGTGATTTTAGAGTGAGAGATACATACACATCTTTACAGGCTATTTTTCAGACTCTGTAAAACTCTGTTTTACACATATTTTTACAGAGCCTATTGTGCATAGCTGGAGAGGAATTTTAGGACAATGAAAGAGGTTTATCTCACCAACATATTAATTCACAATAACCTCTTTCATTTTTTACATATCTGTTACGGATTGAGAAATAAAATGATATCATTGGACCCCAAGTTTGCATAATTGTTGGAGCAGAATGCACAAAGAAAGGAAGCAGTTAGTGACTTGGATGCCTCATCATCAACTAAGAGTTGGATCAAATTGGAATTATCCTCTTTGTCATCACCTATACATACAAAATAGTGCCAAATAGATGCATTAGTTTGAGTGTATTTTACTTAAGTTCTATTTATGTAAAATAGTTGGAGAGATTTGTGAACCAATCTTGATATTTTTTCAAGATATTTTAGTTTAGAATTTGTATAAATACTTCACTCTTGGAAGTATTTTAGGGTTTATTCTTAGACTTTGATGTAACATTGAATATTTTGGAATAAAGAGCTTTGGAGAAATTTTTCGTGGCAAAACTGGACAAGGAATTGAGGCAGAAGACTTTTCTTAGGATTCATGCGTCAAATGAAGGATCAATAAGTCATCTCTATCTCATGTTTTGAAGTTTTATATTTGTTTACAATATCATATGTGTTTCATTATCTTAATATTTAACGAAAAGGATTAAATCAGAAAGTACTTAGGTGTAATCTGATTTCAGTCGTTATTATTCTAAATGTTTTCTTCTAAACTGGTTTAAACAGCGAATTCTTAATTGCTCCTGTTTGTCTAGTTCATACATCTTTGGTTATTTAGTAAAGAATACTTAACTGCTCTTTATTGATAATCAATTTATTTCTCTTCTCTTGAATGTGTTGAAAGATTCTTTATTGCCTTTCATCCATTTGAATTCCATTTCCATTCACTTTAGATCTATAATTGTTTCTAGTTTGATTATCTTGCCCTGATAAACCATCTTTTGTTAAAAAACTTAAGCCAGTGCAGCCAATCCTTTGACTCCATTAGCCCAATGGACTGAAACTAATTGATCTTAATCTTAGCTAAAGAATTCCATCAACTCAAACAAAATCAAAACCCCTGGACTTTATAACTAGCCTAATATTTTCAAAAACAAAGCTAAATTTTATAGAGAGATCCCTCTCTGGGTACAGATTGGCTAGATTCTGTACCTGAAGGTTGGTTTGTGGTTACCTCAGACCCCTTTCCTCTTCCAACAACTTCAAGGAAAATCTGAGTGATAATAGCAAGTACGGGCCAATATTCTCGTTGTATTTGATCATAAGGTAGAAGATCAAGCGGTAAATAAAAATCATTGAGAATATGATGACCAAGTCCAACCATTTGGACTGCTTTGTATCGATTTCAAACACATATTTTAAGATATATTCACCACTGATTTTGGGCATTCCTTCAATCTGCGGTTCGAAATCTAATCCAAGTAAGTCGTTTTTGTATTGGCCCTGCGATGCCCGAAAGTTGAAGCTAATATATGACATTGGATAGCGCCAAACTGGCTTGGGGAGATCTTTTAGAAAATGGAAAAATCTAGCAACCAGCATGTATATTCCTTGGATTTCTGCTCCTGTGATGATTCCCATCAAGAAATTGGGCACCAAGGTGGCCACTGTCATCATCAAGCTCTCAACGACGGTCATGCAAGCGAAGAGGTTCAACACAAAATACAAGTAGTGAGTAAATCCAGGATGCAATTTCACCATATAGTAGGTGATTGTCTCGGGTATTGTTGCAACATGTGCCAGATATGGCGTTGAAGACAGCGTGTTGGCAATGAAAAATGCAAGCACTCCGTAGTGTCCATTGAACCTTTCACACTGAAAAACCTTCATATCCTCCACAAAATATGGGAATCCTCCAATGGACATGAATGTCATGAATCCAAAAACATAGGATGCGCAGGAACCTCTGGCCAAAATAGCAGTATAATCAGTTCCAACGTTGTAGTATATGGGTCCTGAGTTACAATCACGCACATACCTTACCTATGCCGATAAGCAAAGAGGAGTTATTCAATAAAATGTTAACAACATGCTTGAAAGAATTCCCATATACACGAACCAGGCCCCTACCAGTCATTATTTCTGATGGAAAAGTCGTTGATCTTTATGAGTTTTCAAATGTTGTTAGGAAGCAAGGTGGTTTCGTTTTGGTTTCTGCAAATAAAATGTGGAGGTCAATTGCAGGGCATTCAGGATTCGGCACAAAATGTGTCCATAAGACTCCCAATGTTTTGCTTTCAGACATGTTGGAATGGATAAACTGGGTTGCAAGGAACCCCTGTGGTTCTGTGAAAGGACAAGGTGCTAAGATCTACAGGCGGAGTGAGGAGATGGCTCAGAAATGTTCAAGATTTGTTTATTGGCTCACAATTGCATAAGGAAGCAAACGCATATAGTATTGCAGTTGAATCGAGGATTTGGATCATCCAGCTCAGATCCAATGGTCTTGCGACAACACAAATTAAACGGATCTTATGAGAGATAGTGCCCCCGCAAAATGGTTTAATTGAAACCACTATTTACAAAATCGACAGCTATGATGCGTTACGGCATCACTTAGCCATTTCTCAAGAGACCGCTATTAGTGCTTCCGTAGGCAGTTATTGGTTTTCAAAAACCATGGGTGGCTTTGTCGTTAATACATATGGGTGTAATGGGACCCAAAGTGTACCATTTTTTCTTTTTATTTGCACTAGAGTAAGATCCTATTTTTGGGTTTTATATTATATATTATATATATAATATTAAAACAGACATTTTGTAAATTTAAATAATTCCAAAACTTCCAAGAATCAGTTTTAAAACTGATCATAGCAGTTAGGAAGTTACTTTAGATGGCAGACATAAAAGCAGAGGTAAGGAGAGGAGCAGGGGTTCCGTTTTTGGGATCTCCAAACAGTGATCTTTGTATTGATATTTCAAGTGATTAATGAATGAAAAGCAAACTTCTAGCATTTGTTGATATTGATACGTCTTCTAGTTTACATAATGTATTTTCAGTCCTTGAATAAAATGAAGTATCGAAGCAGCAGGTCTCTTTTTACATGTGTAAATAAGAGTTAAAACCCTTAATAGGCGCTCCTTCATTTTAATTGTTTTCTTTTAATTCTTCTAGAGCTTGAGATGATAGATTCTGTACAGCAGCACATCGTTTTGGGTTTTTTCCTTTCATTCTTCTTCTGAACATTTCATTCTATATCAGCAGATAATAGCATGTGGGATGTTTATAGAATTTTATTTTGAAGATTCAATGATTGAGCTCTGGAGGTGATTAAACATGGATGAATATCTCTATGACGTAATCATAAGAATGTCTTAAGCACAGATTCCTTTTCACAGCCAAGGAATTGTTTCTTAAGGTACAACGGGTGGAGAGGAGACATCACCTCCATCACATTTGGATCTTCATAGGTCCAACTTAGTCATGGGAGAGAGGCCTTTCTTAAGGGGTCTCCAAGGAGCTGCATTTCAAACTCTCATGAAATGGAAGGAGCAAGAATTGGTTTGGGAGGATGGTAGCCCTCATGGGAGGAGTACCAAAAGAATGGAGAAGAGATGGCAAGATGTTTACATCATTGGGCAGAAAGGAGAAGGGATACATATTTATTATATGACATATATATCAGTCATTATACCTTCATCACATGAGTCATATGATGTGAGCATAATAGGGTAGCAAGCATTTGAGGTTCTTGGAATTTATGGGAGAGAGCACAAGCAGATTTGCTCTCACATGATTGATGGTGTTGCAGGAGTAGAGGAGGGCACTCTCATAGTGCAAGGGGATCACTCCTTAGCTGGGATTGATTGGGAGGAATTTCCCTCTTGGGAGAAGCTTCATATTTGCAGCAGCATCACCAGAGTTGTTCTTGACAAAGAGCATGTCAAGGAACAAAGATTGGCATGGGCAGGAACCTTTTTGCATGAGCTAACAACGTTGTCTTTGGGGAGGAGGATCACATGCATAGATCCATCTATCATCTCACTTCTAGCCTATGGTAAGAGTCTTGTGTGTACCTTTTCTGATTTACGTACTCTTATCATTATGATGCAGTGCAAAGTTTCTCAAAAGGGCAGATTTTACATGTTGCTCCATGAGAAAATTTGGGCCAAACTATGTGATGGAGACAACCATATTTTATATGGCCTTTGGCAAGTGTTACCTTCCATTTATGTTCAGCATTCATATTCAGCCACTCACCATGAATTATCAGATGTAAGAACATACATTGTCATTCATGAGCTGAAAACAACTTGCCATATCATTTCTCAAAGCAGCAGTTTGGGAAACTGCGCTGTGACTACTTGGGAGACTGTTGGTACATCCTTGCATAACATAAAAACTTCAGTACTTGCCTCATTTTATTTCTGAGTATGGTCTCCTTGGCTGATATTTCTGTTCTATTAATGGAGGACATGATCAGAGGAGAGACACATGAATGAATGTGTCTTTGATGAGGAAGGACTCCCATATTTTCTGCATTGCATGTTCTAAAGGGAACATGAGAGGAAGCATGGCTACAGCCACATATTTGCTTAATTGTGGGGTAAGCCATGGGCTTGGTAATGTTATCCATCCATTTTATGTACATGGGTAGGTGTTTGACCTTATGTTGCTAATTCACTCATCTATTTACTATTTAGTAGTAGATGTGATATTTGTTGTTGTGCGATGCTTGCCATGTTATTTTCTGCAGCTGCAGTGGATGAGGTTGCATTATAACCCTATGAGGAATTGTTTGAAATTGATGCATATGGTATAACCTACAGCAAACATGTCATGGGGGCATTCTATGGTGATCTTGTCCTATTCATCATAGATGACATGTCTTGGGCCAGCCGGATTATCATTGTTGAGAAGAGAAATCCTTGAAGAATTGATTTTCATTTTGCCACTTGAGGGCAATATTTTTGCAGCCCAGGATCATCATACACTCCACACTTGTCATAAGTGGAGAAGAGGATATCATGGGTCAATTTATAGTGCTTTCCATGATCAGATTTCAGCCCACCTTCATTTTTGGAGCTCAAGGTGGAGGGTGATTTTCCATGAGTTGTCTTGATTGGGAGGCAGCTTATTTTCATGATTGATGGCTTGGGGATGAGAGATTCATATGGGGAATGATAAGTCCCATTATATATCAGATCTCATGCCTCAATGAGGCCCTTAGATAGCTCTTGTTCCTTCATGGATACTTGTTTCTACATGATAGTTGTTTTGGGAGTGTTCACCCCAAGGCTAGATTGCATATGTTGGAGGGACAGTTGGAGACTTGATTGTCGATATGGCATCCCTTTTATTAAGGAGATATTTACATAAGGATGCTACAGGAGGAAGGGCAGAAAGAAACTCAGTTAATCCTTGCAATTTCTTGAGGGCAAGCAATATTTTGAGAGGGGATGACTGTAATGTTCCAAATTTTATGGAACATTAAATTTTGTTAAGAAGATGAATAAAATGGGTAGGGGACCCATTATTTGCATGATTAGAGAATAAAAATCCTCTAAGTATGAAAGATGATCATATTGGAGCTCGATTTCAAAGCCCCATGTGTGAAAGGAGGTTTTTTTGCATACATGCTTGGCCAAGGTTGACCAAGTCAAACTGCGTTGGCATGAGTTGGAAAGCACTATGTGGGACAACCTAGGAGGGAAGATTCTAGAGGGAGGAAACCCTAATTCAAATTAGGGCCCATGGAGGGAAGGCTCATTATTTAAAAGAGGAGCAAGGAAGCCGTTGAGATTATCTTTTGATCATTTGACATTTGAGTCTTAGAGACTTGTTGCTGCCTCTTGCTGTTCAGCAGAGCTGTAGTGCCTTCGGGCACGAGGGAGGTCTGTTTAGGAATTCCTCTCCTTTTTGAGTAGCTCATGAAGGATTGCACTCCATTCCCCATATTTAGGCATTCAGGCCATAGCTTCAGTCATTTACATTAGCACAGTTTCTGCAGCAGACATTGTGCAGTGTAGCTGGGTGTTGCTGGGGAGGTTTCCACACACCATCCGGAGCTTGTTTTTCAATGGAGAGAGGTTCTATCCATTGGGAGGTCAGCAAAGGAGGTTTATGAGCAGATCCCATCATATTTGGAATCAGGCCAACCACATTCCATCATTTTCAGTGCAGTCCCTCTCTTAGACATCATTTTTCTGAGTGAGTATTTGCTGTGAGGGATTGCCATCCTTTTTGATGTGAAGTCTTGAGTGAAAGGATCAGCCTTTCACTTCAGATTTCTATTGGAGGAGGATTATTCATTTTTTGCAGACATTTCAGCCTTCTCCATCCATTTCCAGTTCTTGAGTAGCTGCTACCCAGCTACTCCGGCATCTCTGCAAAATGCCATTTTTGTATAGATTCCAGCCAATCCTCTTAAAGAATTGATGATATGTATTTTCAGGGGTTGAGATATTACTCCCCCTTCTTATTTGAGCTCATATTGTCATATCTTTGTATATTCATCATTTATGCAGCAATTCCTCTCTATAACTGCGCATTCATGGCCTAGGGATTTATTTATGCAGCTACGTATTTCAAATTTACATGTACAGGTTTCTTGAGATTTATAGTGCCTATCTTGAGTGATCATTCCCTCAAGGAATTGTATTCTTATTTGCTACTATGTATTAATGTGATGTCCATTATATTCTCCGACATTGTATGTGTTCATGAGTCACTGCTATTTCCATTTGATGTATTTGTTATTGCTGTAGCTGCAATGTTGGGGTTTCCCAATCTTATTGTATTTCCCTATTTGGGGATATTGTCTTTGACAATCATTCTATAGACAGAGTATGCTAGTGGGCCAGGTAGTATCTGGAGCTCATCCTTTGTTCAAAGGTGACAAATCCAGCAAATGCCCATGTAGTCTATCTCTGGAATAGATTTGCTTTGTCGATTGAAAATGTTTCTGAAAAAGGAACATTACAAAAATATTGAGTAGCAGGTAAAACTGAGGAGGAGTAATAGGATAAAGAAAAATACTCAAGGGCCTGATTTCATTGACTTAGACAGTGATAATGAGGATGCGGAGATGACCACTAAAATGCTACTCCTAGAAAACGATGCACAATTCAGGGAGTGGGAGAAGGATTTTGAAAGATCCCAGCGCATCGTTCAGTACTTTAAGAATGAGCATAATTACTTCAAGAAGATCAAGAGAGGCCTTTCTCTCCAAAAGAAGATGACCAAGCATTACGCAAAGAAGAGCAGGTTTTCTTGTGCCAAACTCAAGGAGGCTCTCCTTGAGGTAAAAAACCTAAAAAGGGAAAATGAGCATAACAACCTTGGAATTTTGGTAAATGCTTCTCAGCAATTATCTAAAAACATTTAAGGAGGGTCTCCACCAATTTTGAAGGCATTTGGAGAAGATTTTGTTTTTTGAGAAATTTTGGCCTCATTTACGCAGCGCCACTAGCGCTATGCAACAATCTGGAGAATATTTAGGAGGAAAGCTTGACATTTTTTTATTTTTCATGAACTACACAGCATCCACACAAAATTTTAAAATATTTGGAGCAGTTTTGACCCCTCAAAAGGTCAAAAAACACCTCAAAAATCACCTTTCTGCCCCTGTTTTAGGCCAGGCGCTGAGCAAATGATAGTCTAAGTATTTGGGAATTTTTGGTAGGATTACAGGAGCGGGATCAGAAAACCACAAGAATTTTTTGAAATTAGACTCTTCAGGCTTTCCAACGAGCCTTCACAGAGCCAAATCCAACATCGGGAAGTGGTCCAAAACTTGGTTGCAAAACAACCTATTTTCTGCAAAAGTAGCGCTCCGCAAACAGAGTGTCTTTTTGCCAAAAAGTCAATGAAAGACACAAATTTATGGAAAAATAGTTCTTTAATATTTTCTTGGGAAAATCACTCCGGATTTGATTGAGGAGTCATTTTATGATATTTTTCATTTATTAGCTTATCTATTATGTGTCTTGGGCCTTGCATGGTCATTAAGCACATAAATGACATTTATGACAGAATTAGGGTTTCTGGAAACCTCTTATGGTTTCCACCTCCTCACTTGCTCCATAAATAGAGCATGAGGTTTTTATGTATTGGGTTGGCATTTGATGAATGATTTTGAAGTAATACATAGTCCCTTGGAGGTTGAAAACAATTTGATGTCTTGGAGCTTATGAATGCCCTGATTTGTTTGTTGATGGAGGAGGATTGGTTGCAGGATCCATGAGCTTGGTTGATGGTGAAGTGTTTCTTTTGTTCATTTTTTCTAGTTTATCATTGTGCTTCCATATTTCTATGTTGCAATAGGACAAATAATTTAGACTAAGAAATGTTTCTGATGTCACCTTAGCTCTGTTTGTTCTTCATTGCCTTAATTTTTTCTTCTATTAGGACATGTTAGAGGATTCTTCTTTGCTCTCTAATATCTCCTAAGTTTGTTTATTTCCTGAATGGTTTAATACAGTAGGTATCAAGCATGATTCATGGTTAGCTCTGATTACTTTTTTTCACTAAAGCACTGTTCTTGAAGTCTCTCTTTAAAGCATCATTACTTAGGTTTGTCAAAGAAGTTTTGTTTCAAATCATACTCTTTGCACTTGCTTGGTTAATTGTTTTAAAGATCTCCATAGCTGTAATCTTAGATGTTCAGGAGTTCCCTCCTCTCTGATTGTAGTTATTTGTGACCTTAAATTTTTTCTAATTATGAAGGTGAATTTACTAAAGTTAGATAAGCTCTTATGCTTTCTATGTTTCACTGGAATGTTTATCTTGGATATTGATCAGTTTAAGTATTGTTCATTGAGCTTAATGGTTTGCCCTACCTCATGAGTTATAGCTTTTGCTTATTTGTGTTTAAATACCTCCTTGTTAAAGTATATGATACATGATTCTTGATTTCCCTTTATTAACTTTGTTCTCAATATTTATGTTCATCTCATGATCCTTTAAATCCCAAAGATCCACCAACCAAGCTAGATTTTCCCTACAATACTCCCTAATCCATTAATGAACCTATCATGACCTTTTTAGACTCCATTGCCCAATGACTTGAAGTTTTCCTTGTTTCTATATCGTCTATCTAATCATCACACCCAACCAAAATAATCAACAAACCCAGTGCTTCATAACTAGCCTAAAACTAACCTTAAAAAAACAAACAAGTTTCATCTTTGCATCTGATAGAGAGGGCCCTCTCTGAATCCAGGAAGGCTAGGTCCTTGGATTCCAAAGGCTGGTTTGATGTTACCCATATCCATTTTTATCTCAATCAATCTAGCAAATTATGGGGAGCTAACAGTAGCGACCTTATCGATTGAACCCCAAGTATAAGCAGAAAGTCAAGTAGGAAATTGACAAAATGCTAGCCATAGGTATCATGAGACTGGTCGAACAGTCGGATTGGGTAAGCCCTATGGTGGTTCAGGAGAAAAAGACACAAGGAGAAATATGAATCTATGTCGACCTAGTTGAATGACGCCTGCATACATGATCCCTCCCCTACGCAATTTTCTGATGAAATTCTTGATAGTGTGGGAGGGAAAGAAGTGTACTCGTTCACTGAGGGGTTCTCGGGCTACCATCAGATCAGGATTTCACCTGAAGATCACAACAAAATTACATTCGCCACTGAATGGGGATCCTTCTAGTACATCGTCATGCCATTTGGTCTTAAGAATTCCCCTGCGATATTTTCACGGCTGGTGGTCACAGTATTCAAGGAATTCATCCACAAGATCTTGGAGGTATATTTTGAGATGATTGGAAAATATTTGGGTTGGTAAAGAATCATGTCTTGAACATGTGCATGATGTTGGATGCTTGTAGGAGGCACCAGATTTCCCTAAATATTAAGAAGTGCATATTTTTTGTACCTTTTAGGATATTGTTAGGGCACATGGTCTGTCGACATGGATTGATGGTTGACCCTGCCAAGGTAGCAGTTATCATCAACCTGGAAGTCCCTACAACTGAGAAACAGCTGTGCTCTATCCTCGGACATACAAGCTATTATAGGAAGTTCATTCAAGGGTGCACATTGATCTCAACACCCATGGAGAAGTTGCTAAAGAAGGAAGTTTCATTTTTTTGGGATGAGGAGTGTCATAAGATCTTTGAGTTACTCAAGGATAAGATGGTCTCTGCACCTATCCTCATATTTCCTGACTACGTGAAGTTTTTCCATGTTCATGTAGATGCTTCAAGAATCACCTTGGGAGTTGTCCTTACGAAGCCTGGGGAAGGAGACATCGATCATCTAGTTGCATTTTCTATCAGAAAAATCTCTAGTACAAAGCACAAATACTCCACTACGGAGCGCGAGGGGTTGGCCATGGTATACGCCCTGCAGAAATACCGGCATTATCTATTAGGAGGGCACTTCAAGATGTTCACCGATCACTCAGATTTGAAGTACCTAGTGAATAAACCTGTGTTGGGGGGGGGGAAGAATATTTTCTAATGGCTGCTGCTATTTCAAAAATATGACTTTGATATCATCGTGAATCCGGAGAAACTAAATACTGGGCCAGACCACTTGTCAAAGCACCTGCAAGAAATTGACCAGGAAAACACCATTCCGGATGGTTTATGGAAAGGAGGCTATTATGCCCATGGAATATATTGTTCCTAGCCTGCGCATCGCAACCTTTACCAAAATGGCAGAGATTGATATCATGGAGGAGCGTTTAGCGCAGCTCATTGCCTTGGAGGAAGACCGATTCATTGCTAACTTCCATCAGAAAGTTCAGAAGGCGCGGTAAAAAGCATGGCATGATCGACATATTCGGAAAAAGATATTTTTAGAGGGAGAATTGGTCCTGCTATATTAGCCATTTTGCGAAGCACCCATGGAAGTTCTGTCAGCATTGGCTAGGTCCCTATACAGTAAAGGAAATCACTAATGGAGGAGTTTTCCAGTTAGCCACACTGTGTGGTGACACTGTCCCAAGGTATTTTAACGATAACCAACTCAAACCGTATCGGGCCAAATGACTATATGGCCAACGTATATGTATTGGGTGGCATACATGCAGGATGGAAGAAAAATGCAGGAAAGCTTGCTATATGCGCAGGGGTCACTCACAGGTTTGGAAGCCTGGGGAGGTGCACTGGGAGCGTAGGGGTCGATTATAGGTTTGGAAGCCCGGGGAGGTGCGCTGGGCGCACAGGGGTAATACACAACTGCAAAAACTAGTCATTGGAACAGTAAAACTACGTAAAAATAAAATTTTACCGTTGAAGGGAGCGGGCAGTCAAAAATTAATGTGGCGATTCCATAGATTTTTTACCATTTGCGTGATGGTAAGTTTTTGATAAGCCTCATCCAACTGTTGGTCGATAGCCAAGGCTATAAAAGCATAAGGGTAGATCAGAAGTGGGTTATGTGCATCTTGAACAGTTTGTGCTTTGCAAAATTCTGTGACTATTGTGCTCTGTTGATGTCTC
Source organism: Pinus albicaulis (assembly GCA_034641835.2). Lineage (NCBI taxonomy): Eukaryota > Viridiplantae > Streptophyta > Pinopsida > Pinales > Pinaceae > Pinus > Pinus albicaulis. The sequence continues at coordinate 232,633,628 of CM076582.1, read as the reverse complement.
GGCCAACTACCCCTTCTAATAGTAGCAATCTCGAATTTATCTTCTGAGCAAGAACGACTACAACTAATCCAGCTGAATCATCGCATATCGTGGTTTCTGCTGATGAAGTTGAGGAGGTCACCCCTGAAGTTGAATAGGTTGTGTCCACTCCAACCAAGGGGAAGAAGGTTGATAAAAAGAAGGGTAAAGGGAAAGGCCAGGAGAGGGTTGTGAAATGGGCTGGAGGGAAGCCACACACCTCCCCTCAAAATGTGAAGTCCCCTCAAACGGTACCCCAGGCACGTTTGCCTAACCCATCAAAGAGATGTTTGTCTACTCAGGAAGAGGCCCAGATCGTTGAACCAATTACTTGGCTTCCACCCTATGTCTGGCCTCACTGGCCCTTGGTGCACACACCTAAGAACCTAGAAGGAATGTGTGCGTACCTGCAAATGCCACTAATTCCGAGCGAGGTCCCCATAATTTGAGAACCCTTTGGAAAACTCCACTCGATAAAATTCGACGATCACGACCTGGCCAACCTGGAAGCCTTCCCTAAATTAGCACCTAAATTTTACTTGGAAAGAGTACTGGAAGAAGATGTGTTGCGGGTCGTCCCAATGTCATGGGCGAGTGGGCTAGCAAAATTGGGTTTACTAAATTTGCTGCGAATTCCTCATTTTGGCCGATACAACATAACAGACCGAGTTGTGTGACAACTGCTAGCACTCATCCATGATGACAACTTATGGATCTGGGATTGCATTCCCATTGATGCTGCCCTCATTCACCATATTACTAGTCTACCCATGGAAGGGCATAATCCCATAGAGTGCGTAGGTAAGAAGTATGAGCAACAGATCACTGATAAGGTGTGCAACGACTAAAATGTCAAGCAGAACACTAGGGGGTTCCTAATTAGCACCATCAGTGGCCCTGGAGCATGCATGGGTACCCTGTTTTTGGCATGTAAAATGATGCGCAAGTGCCAGGTTGCGACCGTCCCTACTTATGTTATTTATTTGGCTGGCCGATGCGAGAAGGGGGTCTACTTCAACTGGTCCTAGTTCTTGTGTAACGAATTTTTGGAGAACGTATGCGAGGCCTAGGATCATGGATGGGCATTTCGCTACTCCTGGCTACTTCTCCTCATCGCGTTGGTTTCATGGGAAGCTCCTAAAGACTCAGTCCTCCCTGAGCTTGAGCCAGATATGTGTGAGGGGGTGCGCTATGGGAATTTGTGGGATTCAAAGGACGTGCAACGCATTGAAGATAATAAAGTCTTCTGGGTCCTATTTCAGAGCGGGCTCGCAACAGAAATCCACTCTTGGCCGCACTTTTCACCAGTGATCTATGACAAGTATAAGAGCATCACAGCATTCCAGGTCACAATTCATAATGTGCAGATTTGGGGCCGTAAGGATCCGGCATGGGTATCACTGCCATACATGGTTTTTGATGAATAAATTGACTGACTCATTGCCACTTGGGCACCACACTGGAAACTGGGCTTCAAATCGGGTACAACTGACATTGTAGGTACGAACACCAAGAATACCACCCCGCCTGATGCCACCAAAGAGACAATAGGACATGGTAAGGATGCTAAGAAGGGTGTGGAGCCGAAGTCGTAGTAGGATCTGAACACAGGGGGTCTGGATGCGCAAGGTGCTGACTCCCCACATGGTACAAAGTGGACCACCGACCCTCTTAAAGGCAAACGAAAGAAACGACGGGCCACAAGGCCTAGCAGGGAGACAGAAGTTACTTTGACTGAGGAAGACCTGGAGCAGATCGCAGAAACAATCACCCTCCACTTAGAAGATAAATGGTTGGCTTTGGAAGAGCAACAAGAGGCCACGGTTGCTACACTCTAGTCTGATCTCTGAGCTCTATAGCTCAAAACTGACACCTTGCAGACAAGCATGATTCAGGCAAGGCTTCCCCCAGAAACCGACAGTGAATTGGTCATCAAAACTAAGAGTCATCTCTACCCCTGTTGAGCGCAGCATTCATCTTGAGCCCGCCTGCCGTAGGTGTGAAAGTATAGGCCTATGCAGAGGTGCAATTGGACTTGGCCCAGCTCTTGCATGAACCACTGCAAGTCCTCCACACCTCGCTCTTTGAGGAGATCCTACACCGAGACTATCTAGGGCATCAGAAACTCAGTACAGCTGAGTAGATGATCATGGAAAAAAACACTTAGGTGTGCTAGGCACAGGCTACATACACCCTTGCCGCCATGCAACAAACCTAGTTGGAACGCCTAATCAGTAGGCTATGGATAGATGTAAATGAGGATATCTCGACTTCTGCTACTCCCCAGGCCAAGATTGAAGGGCTTGTTGCCACCCTAAAGGTGTCTAGGAGCGAGATTCATACTGTTAAGATAGAGATGGAGCAGCAGATTGCTGCCTTGCAGGCCAAATTTCAGCCATAGACTCCACCTGAGGTACGAGCTCAGTGAGCCGCGCTGGTCACAGAGGCCACCAATGCCATTACAACTCAGATCGCTCAGGGTGAAAAACTTTTGGAGACAAGAATGTAGCTATGGTATAAGGTGCAGCGCTATCCTCTCCTGCGTGAAAACACTCAAGAGATGCGCTAGAAGGAAGAAGAGTTCGAGCAGATGGAAGCTACAATGCCCACGCTGGTACCCGCTTAATGCCTAGCATGACTGCGTACCAACCACGCACTTAGAGATGATCTCGAAGAGCTCCACTACAAAAATAAGGTTCTCGGTGACCACCTTAAGCCATGGGCCGATGATTCCCTCAAGCTCTCTCAGGAAGTGGATGTCGCAGTTAAGCAACTGAACTAGACCTTGGAAAGTGTCACTGCTACTACAAAAGGCCCAACTTCGCAGAAGTTGGTGGATGTTGCGCAGAACGCTACTCCGCAGAGCCAAGGAGTACTGCCCCCTCTGGTTGATTCGATCAAGCAACTTCAGTCGAAGATGCAAACCCCACAACCGCTGTGACTCGGGACGAGTCACAAGATTGTGTTGGGGGCCTATTGGAACAGGGTTCCCTACGCTGTGTTTTGATATAATTTTGTAATAGTCGGTCTTGCATAGGGGTTTTTGGGCAGGTCAAAGACCCTAATGTTTTGTAATGGGTTAAAGGGTAGCTCTAGGGTCCGCAAACCACGGCTTGCAGACCATCGAATAACAAAGGCTATGATGTTATAAATAGATAGATAGTTGGGTCTAGTAGGTAAGAAAGACATAATATTGATGCTACGTGCGGATTATTAAGATCTGTATGGGTTGTTTTGGGTAAGGACTCCTGCAGGCTGTGTGCGCAGAGATCCTCAGTCTTACTATGTGTGGACCCTGCTAGGTTGTGTGCGCGGGCTATGTTTTAGGTTTTAATTGTGTTTTTGGATACTAATGAATGCAGAATATATTTGAAGCATCGTTATGATATCTGGACTAATCGTGTTCATTATCGAAGTGCATATGTGTTATTTATTTAAGATGCGAATGTGTCTGTAATCTGGAATTAGCTGCGATTATGATGTTCTGTAATGGTAATTTCTGATGTGCACGTGGATGCGAAGGTATTGATCAGATCTGTTAATGCTAGTAGCTCTATTATAATTACTTGCTGACTGTATTGTTTGAAGCCTACGAATAGACTCGATTTGTGAGAACCTACTAGTTGCAACACCGATCTGCCTTAATTCCCTACTCTCTCCCAGGGTGCGGAAACCTGGTTCCAACACCCTCCCATACTACTTCGGGTGAGACCTTGGCCTGCGAAAGTAGGTCATTTCCATAATGGCCAGTAGTATAGGGGTTTGTTGGGAAACCTTAACCTCCAAACTTGGGTCAGGACCCCTCAAGCCAACATGACCAAATAGAGATGAATTTTCCAAAAGTGAAAGAGTTTTTTGTCCATAATAGATGAAGGAAAAAAAAATATCTTTCAATTTATACATAGGTATTATGATTTTGGAGAAATTCAAAAATACAATTTCCATAGGAGGTTTTATGCACTTCTGGACAACTTGCCTTCAATACAGTTTTTCAGGGGTTTGGAAAAGTTGTTTGTAGTGCACGATGACTCCATTGTGTAGCCAAAATGCTAATATTTCCAATGGTACCTTCATATATTGTTTTGGACCACAGGAAGGCATCCAAAAGTCACTTTTTCCAAGCACGATGAGCACAGGAACATTGCACTGTGCACGGCGCTGCGCATAGAGACACCTTGGGAGCATAATTTTTTGAAGGCTTTCCCATGGGTAATTTTCAAAAATTCAAGATGTTCTGGAAACTATAAAGACAGGACTATTTTATTGTTCTCTCATATTTTAATTTTGACTTTAGGAAGGTGCCTAAAAATGGCCTCCAAGATGGCGCTACGCATCTACAATTTTCTGAGATTTTTGTAAAATTTTCACTGTATAGTTTTCTCCAATTTCCAGTTTGACTTTTGCGAAAGTTAAAATGTGAAAGTAGATGAATGTAAAATTCAAAATGTAAATTTAAATGGTAAAAATGGAGTTGAATAGGTTTCTTATCCTCAATTCATTTCTTTGAGGAAATGTCTCTTGATGGTTAGATAAAGGAGGAATTTGTTGTGTAACCTCCCTAGTGTGTAGCAGACTTCAAATAGATGCATGTATTTGAATTTATTGTTGAAAAAATTGACCTCTGAGGGAGGATTTCTACCTCAGTGTCTATATGAGGCCTTTTTTAATTATTTCCAAGGGTTGGAGTCTTGGACATTGAGCTACTGTATTTCATTTTGACAGAGTAATACAATGAATACAGAGAAACGTTGCAACTTAAATTTAGGGATTCATGTGGTGAGCTTGTATGGCTATATTTCTCTTTTGTAAGTCACTCCATTTAATTCTTTCTCTTTCCATTACATATATACTTCTTTTCACTCATTGTCTTTAAAGTTTTTAAGCAGGATTCATGAGGAATACATGCCATGTTTTGATGAGATGATGATGTTGTGTTTATTTTCTTCTTAAGGAATGAATTTATACTTATATGCTTGTTCCTGACCTCTCTTTTCATCCTACACCATAACCATAAAGCCTAAAGGGTCATTCAAGCTTGCCTACCTTTCCCCTTTATTTCCCTCCAATTTTTTCTCTTGTAACCCTACCAGAGTTTTCAAGCCTAACCCTTAAAGTCCATTTTCATCCAACACAAAAATCCACTTCAACCAAAACCTAATCTACATATCTAGCCTAAAATATCCATGATCCAGTCAAATTGGCAGTGAATCTCATTAAGAGAGCCCTCTTAGCCTGGTAGGGCTAGATACTAGTTCAAAGTGGTATGTGGTTACTTTTGTTGGTCTCCTTCTCGGCCTTCGGAGATCTGGTGGAGTGCTAATAGATGGCATTGGTTAATTATCTTTATGATATGCCCGATTGAGATTGTGAAAGTCTACACATAGCCTTATCTCACCGAAATTCTTTCTGACTAGGATCAAATTTGAAACCCAAGTGGAATGTGTGAGTTTAAAAATGATTCGAGCATTCAACAACTTTCTCAATTCCTTCTAGATGAGGGGCTCCTGCATTGGATGAAATTTCCTTAGTTTCTTCTGAAAAGGTTTTACCCCTTATTTCATGGGAATGAAATGTTGGATAATACGAGTATCATATGTGTTTAATTCTTCTTATGTGTTAGAAAATTATACATTACAGAGAAATGGAACACATAAATTATGCGGAAACACAAACACATAAATAACATATAAAAAAAGAGAGACACAAATATATGTGCTTCACCCAACTTGGGATACGTCCACAGAAACAACCAATCCTTCATTTCAATTATCCAACAAAATGAAAAGACACAACCTACATCAAATCCATTGTAATATCCTTTATTCTCTCACACAACCCCCCTTGTTATTTCTCATTCAGACTATACATACAATACAAAGACACAATACAATACCATCATACAACAGAGGGGTTTCATTCTAGCACAAAAAACCCTAAATTAACCATAAATTCTACCATCATATCATTCACCTAATGAATGGCCCAGATTGATTATGAACGTACAATATTTTACAAGGAAAATTTACATATGTTTTTAGCTTCAGGGGTGCTGCCCCCGAAACCCCCCGCCATGGGGGGCTCCAAAAGGTCATCGCCACCCCCCCTGGATCCCCCTGATGGTGATCAAACAACGGGCGGCGTTGCTGCCCAGTTAAGAACAGGGGTCCAACATGGCGATACATCTAAATAAATAAGATAATCAGGCTCCATACCCAACAATCTGCCACTTCGAGACTGATTGTAGCAGTTCCACTGCTACTTAATTTACTAGATAATGACTCCACTTTGGATCTGGTTGTTTCTCATCTTTGTCTTCATACTTGAAGACCAATTTAAAATGAGAAAAATCTCAGTTTCTCCCTGGGTACAACCTTTTTTAACATATCTGCAGGATTCTAGCTAGTGTGTATCTTTTTCAGCTTCAACTCTCCATCTTCCAACACTGACCGTATGAAATAGTATTTGAGTTGTATTTATTTAGTCCTTGAATGACATGTTGAGTTCTTTGCAAGATGAATGGCACTCTGGCTGCCACGTTATAACCTTCCCATCTCCTGCTTCTTACCCAATTCATCCATAAACCTTTGGAACCAAATCATTTCTTTACTAGCCTCTGTAGCAGCAACATACTCTACTTCTGTTGTTGAAAGTGCAACAACTCTTTGCATTTTTGAAACCCAGTTGACTGATGTTCCACCTATAGTAAATACATACCCTGTAGTGTTCCTCCTGTTATGTCTATCACCTGCCATATCTGCATCAACATATCCTTGTAGAGTAATGTTTCAACCACCAAAGCATAATGTTTGATTTTTGGTAACTCCCAAATATCCGAGAATCCATTTCACTGCCATACAATGTTATTTTCATATATTGTTCATGTACCTGCTTACAACTCCCACTTTATGTGAAATATCAGGCCTTGTGCAAACCATTGCATACATTAAGCTTCCAGTTGCTGATGCATATGGAAATTTAAACATATAATCCATTTCTTCTTGGGTCTTGGGGCACATTTCCTTACTAAGTTTGAAATGGGTAGCCAAAGGTGTACTAAATAGTTTTTCATTTTTCATATTAAATATTTTCAACACCTTTTGTATGTACTCATTCTGAGACAATGTTAATTTGCGATTTTTCCTGTCTCTAGTTATTCTCATACCAAGGATTTGTTTTGCAGCTCCCAACATTAGATAACTTTTGTGGTCTAAAATGGGCCTCCTAAGAAAAATGTACAACCAAAATAAAATTTATAAGAACCAATAGGATTCAAGATGATGATGTCAACCATGGGGGATGATTCACCATTTTTGGGGTAAAAAAGTAAAAGGATTAAAAAATATTAAAAAAATAAAACTATATTTTCAACTTATCTTCTTAATGTTTTACTCAAATTTCAAGCAGGAGTACTCGTTGGATGCAAAATTTAATTTCTCTTCTAAGGAGTACCCATGTTGCATACTTTTGATGGACCCTGCTACATGAAACATGAGAAATACATGAAAAAATGTGATTGCAATCACATTTTTCATGTATTTCTCATTTTTCATGTGGAAGGGTCCATCAAAAGTATGAAACATGGGTATTCCTTGGATGAGGAATCAAATTTTGCATCCAATGAGTGTTCCCACTCGAAATTTGAGTAAACCCATGGGGAGATAAGTTGAAAATATGAGTTCAAAAAGTAGTTTTTATTTTTTCCCTCTAAAATTTGATGTTGTAATTTAATATTATTTTATTATTTCCAATATTATTTTATAATTTCCTTAGGAGGCCCATTTTGGACCTCAAAATTCCCGTAATGATCCTTCATTGAAAAGATATTTTCCAATTTTCCTTTTTAGCACATTTATTTCCTGCATGTTAGACCCTACAACAAGCATGCCATCTACATATAATAACAATATAATATAGTTTCCATCATTTTTCCTTTTCAGATAAACAAAATGATTAGAGTGACATCTAGTATAACCTTGTTCAGACATAATTCTATCAAATTTTAGATACTACTGCCTCAGATATTGTTTTAACCCATACATGATCTTCTTCAACCTGCACACTAATTTTTCTTTCAGTTTGACCTCATATCCTTATGGTTGTTGCATATAGATCTCTTCCTCCAAATCTCCATGGAGAACGATTATCTTTACATCTAACTGTTCAAGATGCAAATCTTCTGCTGCTACAAGACTTCAAATAGTTATGATTGAAGTCATTTTAACAAAAAAAAAAAAAAATATTTCATCAAAGTCAATATCTTTATTTTGTGCAAACCCCTTCACCACAAGTCTAGCTTTTTACCTTTGTTTTCCTCCATATTCTTCCTTAAAATCATAAACCCATTTATTCTGCAATGTTTTTTTACCTGCAGGAAACCTGACTAAGTCCCAAGTTTGGTTATGTATTAATGAGTCCATATCTTCTTTCATGGCTAGCTACCATTTCTTCCTGGTTTCTACCTGCATTGATTCTTCATAACATTCCGGTTCACTAGAATCAGTCAATAATACATAATATAATGAATGATAAGATCGTTCAGGGGGTCTACTTATCCTGGTAGATCTTCTGACACCACTTTCTGGTGTTTGAGTGTAATATCCCAAAATGGGAATGCAACAATACTTGAAAAAAAATCTAGAATAGCAATGAGAAATTACTAATAAATTTTTTTTGAAAAAAATATCCATCAATTACATGTACAACAACAAGAAATATAATCCATTATATCAGCCAAAAGTGGGGAAAAGTAGCTATTTATGCCCTAAAAACGTTATTTTCAGATATTTTCCCGATAATAGAGAAAAATAATACTGGTATCCCTTAGAATATGTAATTTGGGACTCACACCTAGAAAAGATCCGAAAAAAATCACTTTTGCTTAGTTAAACAGATCTCTCGGTCCCGATATGGCTCAAAAACACTGAAATCCCATGACTTGACTAAACAGAAAGTTTCTGAAGCATGCACAGTGTATTTTAAAGAAGTTTTCTAATAAAATATGATGAAAACATTAGACATGGATTTTTATTTCTCATAACATGAAGAAAAATGGAAGACTTTGATGAAGAAACCCTCAAGAATCAGGTGATGCAACAATATATTAAAACTGCAAGGCTTGACAGCATTATTTTAATGAGTTGAAGCAGCTGTACCTTACATATTAGATATAGAACAAATCTATGTACAAAATATTCAATCCATATTAGATCTGTACACTAGAAGAGTTCCTCTACACATCCCCCTTGGGGTTTTGGGCAAAACATGAAGTACAAAGAGTAGATCTGAGATCTAAAGTTGCATATTTGCAATAGTATTCAGAAATGCTGTAGAAAATACAATAGAAGTCAGATCAGATCTGAACATGACATGGATTAGATTCCTAATCCATGGATCACCACAGTGAAGGGCAGAACCCCAACACTAGAGATCTCTCCTCCAAAAGTATGCCAAACTCCCTACAACTCTATACTTGCAAATAAAGCAGTTATGGGAGAGAAACTGCGCTGTAGGCTCTGGTACTGGTTTTTCCTGATGCCAAGATCTGAATATGCAGCTCCAAATATCCAATACACTCTTGTCAATGAGATAGAAAACTCTCCCACTGAAAAGAGGCACTAGATTGGCCTAGATATGGACAGATCTAGCTTCCACTTGCTGCAACTTACAAGGACAACCAAACCCTCAACAAGATCTGCGTTGTAGTTTGAAGATGTAGCTTGGCCAAATGCCTAATAGTGGACAAGATCAGCAAGGCTCCTCCTTGAGCTACTCAATGGAAGAGGTGGGATTCTCGCCCGGGAACACCTAGTGCTAAACAACACTATTCTCAGCTAAACAACAAGAGAATAAGAAATGTCTAAATAGACAATATCTTCAGAAAATATCATATCATGAACAACCTTCCCTTGATGTCCTCCCCTTCCTTTTATAAGATAGAAGTCCTACCAAACCCTAAACCATCTCAATGATTTAGCTCCATTCACATGTGTAGCCTCCAACTAAGACTGTGTTGTGCATCTAAGAGGTTCATTGCATCAAGACAGTGTTGTTGATTTGGTCCTGGTTGACTTGGTCAAGTGATCCAGCCTCTTTCACACTCAAGTGTGCTTATGAAAATAGCTCAGATTTATCCTTGTTCATATTGAGCATTGATTTATTTAGGATCCACTCCTCAAATATTAATGTTGTTGACTTAGTCAAACTTGACTTTGTCCACATGCAAAAATTCCCTGTTCACACATGGAATGTGAAATCTAGTTATTATGTTGATCCGTTTTCACATTATGAGGGATTTTATGTATGGGCCTCCTTACCCATTTATTCTTCTCCTAAGTGAAATCAACAAAAATTAATATTCCAATTTGCCGCATGCAAATTTTGGAATATTACAGTCCTCCCCTCCCAAATGTTGCTTTTCCTTAAGAAACTACAAGGATAGAACTGAAGAGCCTCCACTCTTCCTATTGTAGCATCCCCAAGTGATAAGTTCCTCCAAAGAACAAAATTCTTTTTCAACAATGTGTCCTCAATTTGTTCCTCCCATGTGAAAAAGTATGCCTTTGGTAAACATTCCAAATGGCACTCAACATGAAAAAGTGGGACATACATGGAAACAACAATATGTATTCTAGAGACCTTCTTGAGGCATGGAATCAGAAATGTATTGGGAATCATAATCCCCATGTGAAGCCTCCATCCCCAAGCTATCATCCACAAAAAGTGAGTCACCCTCCAACATGGCAACTCATGAAACATCTCCTCCACCTTCAGCTCCTGCAAAGAAGGTGGGCTCCATGGCTGGATTTGTGGGACTAGAATGTCCATCCCATGCTACTTCTCTCTCCATTTATGATATGTATGGGGTTGCTGCTGATCTTGGGCTGAAGTATCACGGCCTCCAAGAATGATCCAAGTCACCCCATCAATAAAAACATCCATGAAGTGCCCCTCCCAAAAACTCAATCTCTCCAAATGGTTCCTCCCACTTGAAGACAAGAGGTGTAGTACAAAAATCATGGTTTGCCCATTGTTTCTTCTGAAACATGAAACATATTAAGTATGGAGAATCATACTCCCAATGGGCACCTCCAACTCTTGTGCTACTCTCCCAACAAAGCTTCCCATCATCATAGGAACATCATCAATATATGGAGGCATAAACAAATGAAAGCAAGTTGCCATGTGACAACCAGGAGGTGGAATATAGTTCCATATATGGAACCAACACAGTGCATCCCTTGCCTGCCTCAAAACAAAATGTAACAAGTGTCCTTTCAGCCACTTGTTTGCTACCACAATCATCCTACAAGATGGAATCATGAAATTACAACTTGGTGTCAATGATGCACACCAAAAATCATGTGGCACTTCCCCACAAACCAAAAATAAAATGGCCAACATCAACAGTGAAAATGGCCTTAAGTATAACAAAATACAATATACAAGAAGGAAAGACACTCCTTGTTACAATATGCTGCTCATAAAAATAAAGGAGTACAAATCATGAAGCAAAACTATACATCCTTTATCATATACTTTGGTCATCAAGCTGAAATGGCTCAATTGAAAGTTCTCCCTCACTCCAAATGAGTAGGGAAGTGGTTGTGCCAACCTCTCCATCATCTTCTGGGCTATGCATCTCTCCATATCCTGATATACATCCTGTTGGATGCCCTCCCAAGTGAACTCCTCCCGTAAGGAATGATATGCATCAAGGTGCATGGAAAGAAAGCCCACAAGTGCTGCATGTATATCTCTCTTCTTACACTTGAAAATCCAAGTCAAGAAGATCATAACATGGTAATAGATGTCTCCATCCACTACTCCATCACTCTCATAAATTGCATCATATATGAAGTGATCCTGGGGATATTCCATAAAACAATCCAAGCTCCTAAGTGACAACGCTGTTGGCCTTAGTAATAAGGCTTATGTCATCTTATATCTCCATCCTTTGACATCCCACATGTCAAGGTCATAATAAAACACAATGATGCTATATGTGAGATATCCTTCCCAAAGTGGGAGCACCTCCTCATCTTCCAAGGTTAGAGAGTAGTCCCTTTGCACCATGATAGTGCCACCTCCTACTCCTACAACATCATGCAAAGTATGGGATAAGATCAGCCCATACTCTCTCAATAACAACCAAAGAAACAACAACTCTAGTTTCCTCCCCACACCATCATCATATAAGTCATGGAGCATCAACATGAGAGTTGATATGAAATATATCATATCATTCCAATACACCCAAACTCCTTGCCTCCATATGAAGTAAGTGCCATGCAAAGTTCCATCCATCCACATACCCTTTGAAATAGAATGTGTCATATGATGACAAAACTCTTTCAAGAGTAACCAACGCAGTCTTGCATCCTATTGTCCAATATCATAGGTCTGCAAGTGGTTTATCATCCTCTTGCTCATCAACATTACCCATCCAACCCATGGTGAGTCTATCATCAGGTCCATAAGTGGCATTAATCCAATGGAGAATACCGTCCTCCCAAATCAGATCTCTGTCTTTGCATCTCATGGGATTTTGAAATGCAATGTCCTCAATGACCAAGTTGATCCCATAAGGATCCAAATAGGTAGTAGGAAAAAAACTCCCATCATGATGTGTAGGGCTCATCAAGAAGTATCTAACACAAACATGAGAGATGTTATCCATCCTAAGATGTCCTCCATCATCTATCTGCTCCCCTTTTGTTATGCATATGGGAAGGTCATTGGAATAGTCTAACAATGGTTGGGCTCCCAACTCATCACTGCTGCTAAATGACAGTGATGTTGATCTACATGATGGTGCAGATGCTGCCTCAAAATTAGATCCAATGCTGAACATATAGTTTTGCAATGTATTGTTCAAGACAATACCCATCCCATCCTCCAATAAACTACATTCCAACCTCAAGGGTTGTGTGCAACTCATCAATGATACATTAGGATGATTTTTTACCTCCTCCTTGAATGAATCAAGGCTGCTCAACGTAGTGAAAGTTTTCTGCTCCAAATCAGAAATATATTTTGACCCTTGGTCATGCAATGGTACACTCCCATCATTCTCCACATGATGCATCGAAATAATAGGAAATGGAAACATGTGCATACCTTGGTACAACTTGGGAACACCTTGTAATGCTACAAAGGTTCCTCCTTCTGGTGTGATAGCTTCTCCAACCACTGATGATGATGGCTTCTCTTCTATGGCTTCATCAGTGCTGGTATGTAATATTCCCATTTTATCACCCAGCTAAATGGAATATTAAAATTTTGTTTTTATCACTTAGCAGCCAAAATAATTGGGTAAGGAAGCCCATGCTTATTAAAACATGAATAAAATCCCTCATAGTATGAAAGGGGATCATTATTGGAGCTAGATTTCACACCCTCATGTGTGAACCGGATCATTTTCAAGTGGACAAGGTCAAGTTTGACCAAGTCAATAGCGCTGGGATAGGAGGTGGAGATCACTTAGAGAAACAATGCAGTATGAATGGGAAGAGGTTTCTTTGGTGAAGGAAACCCTAATGAGTGGGACCCATGGTGAGAGGGATCTCACTTGTTTAAAAGGAGGGCAAGGCATCCATTGTTTCTCATGTTGAAGATTATTGAGTTCTTTGTCTTTTTAGACTTTGTGCATTCTCCTGCTGTTCAGCAGAGTTGCAGTGCTGCTTAGCACAAGGCATTCATGTTTAGGAATTCCTTCTCCTTCAAAGAGAGACCTCTTGAAGGATTTTCTCTTCATTTTATACACATCTAGGCTTGAGGCCAAGCACTTCCTCCAGCTGCAACATTATTTTTTCTCATGTATAACGTTGTGTTGCAAGGTGTTACAGTGGAGGTTCTACAACACCACTTCCGGAGCTATTTTTCAGAGGAGGGAGAATCCTTTCCTTTGGAGGATCAGTGAGGGAGCATTTGAGCTGATTATCATCATCTTTGGCATCATTCCAACCATTTTTCATCACCTATAGCGCAGTCCCTCTCATTGACTACATTATTTTCATTGAGTATCTACAGTGAGGGTTGCAGTATTGGTTTGGAGGGTCAGATATTCAGTGTTAGGATCAACCTTTCACTCGGGAGATCCCTTGGAGGAGGTATATTTAGCTGGTGCATCATCTTTAGCCTTCTTCATTCATTTCAAATTTCTGAGTTGCAGCTGCTACCCAACAACTCCGACATTTCTGCATAATTGCCATTTTGTACTTATTTCAGCCAATCCTTTGAAGAATTGTTGTATTATTGTTTTCAGAGGTTGAGATATTGCTCCCCCATTTATTTGAGCCATATATTGTCATATCCATGTATTGAAATCATTTTGCAGCAGTTCTCCATAATAGACTGCGCTATCATAGCCTGGAGTTCCACATTTGTAGTAGTATTCTTCATTTCCTTGTACATGTATTGTTGAGGCTTGCATTGCCTAACTTGAGTGATTGTTTCATCAAGGATTTCTACTTTATTTACTGCTATAACATCATTTGTTGGCTATTTTTATCTTCATCTATTCAGGCTCTATAAAATAACGTTGTTTCTTTACCAGATGTTCTTACATTTGCTGCAGTACCTTCACTGGGCACTTTCTGAAGACAACTAGGTGTGGGAGATCTGTTTAACCCACCTAGAGGGATTTATTTTGAGCCTCCACTTGGATTTCAGTCTTAGATGCATTGATCTAAGGGATCCAGGTCTTGGTTTCAAATCCTGTAGCAACCATTCCTGGAAAATGTGTTTTCTAGTCATGCCTTGCTAGCTGTTCCAAATTTGGGATATTACAGTGGTATCAAAGCATCTTTCTTGGCTTAGCCTGTGAGTCTCAGCCCAAGAAGATTAGAATGATGAAGAATATGAGATTACTGTCATCAGTGTTCAGAAATAAGAAGAGCCTCTGCAAAGAGGAGGAGCAGGAAGAAGAGGAAGGACCATGCACTTCCTATTCTCAAGGAGAAGAAGACAATGAGCATGGAAGATACTTGGATCATCTGATTCTAAGTAAGTACCTTGTTGAGTACAAATCTCAACCTAGAGCCTTCAAGGAGACTCTAGCTTTTCCCCATTTCATCCAATTGAAGGAAGAGAAGAGACCCTGTAGCAGAAGAGAAATCAAAGGCAATATATTTCTATTGTCTACCTTTGATGGTTCATATACAGTAAAAAGCTTGGGTGAGGAAGTTGGAGGCATTTTTCCTACTACATCCTGTAGCAGGGGAAGAAGCTATTGAAATCTCAGTGCTGCACTTGGAGGGTGGAGCCTATGTTTGGTGGTTCAGCCACTTGAGCCATGGAAGGGTGAAAATTTTTGCAGAGTTCACTCGAAGGTTGATCAAAACCTTTGATGGAGAAAGAAAAAAGGAGGAAAATCTCACACCACCACTTGAGGAGTCTTGTAATAACACTGTCACACTCATGGAGGAGCAGCCACATGCATCAACAGTTAGGGAAGCCAACACGTTGGAGGGAGGAACCCTTGCAACCCTACAATAGATTCCCAAATCTCATCAAGGTATGAAGGAATTTCCACTTTCTATTGTTTCAGAAAATTCTTTTCATAGTTGTGGAAATTTTCTTTTGCATGACCAAGGGTCAAATCACACTGCTAACCTAGAGCAGCAAGATTGCACTGCGCTGTGCAACATGGAAACATTCAAGGAGGAAATAAACCATCATCCTCATAAGCCATTGTTGGATTTCATATCACATTTTAGGTTGGGGTTTAAAGACTTGAAGCAAAAAATGGAAGATAGTAGACATCTTGAAGTGAGAAACCCTTTCTCCTTTCTAAATGACCCTTTCTCAATGAGCACTTCTCAGCTCAAAGAGAAACTTCTACTTTTAGCTGATCCAAGACCTCATTGGTTTTGGAGGACTATTGATGAGAAGGAGATCTCATGGAGAGATTTCATTAGGGGTTCACTTCAACACATAATGGAGTGCAAGGATTCTCTTCCTTTCTCACACTTGAGTCTACATGGATTCAAGGAGGAGCATATAGAAGATGGAGGACATCTTAGGATGGATAACATCTCTCATTCTTGTGTTGGACATTCCTTGAGCCATACACATCATGATGGGAGGTTTTTTACTACCACCTATTTGGGTCATTATGGGATGAAATTGATCCTTGAGAAGATTTCATTTCAAATTCCCATGAAGTGCAAAGAGAGAAATTTGATTTGGGAGGATGGTAGCCCTCATGGGAGGAGTACCAAGATGAAGAGAAGAAGGAGGCATACACAAGTGATTGAGTGGATGTGGTTGATGTGTAAGGAGTTGGGAGGCTACTTGCAAATATATGACATCGGGCAGTAGGAGGCTTGGCTACGCTGGCTCCTCTTGAAGGAGTTTGGCCATCACTTGGCATGTCATCTTCCAAGGAGGATGGGGATGGAGAAGAGGTGGCAGGATGCTTGCATCATTAAGAAGCATAGAATATGGATTCATGGCGTTGATGTGACATACACATCATTCATTATGTCTTCATCACAGGGGTTGTATGATGGGAGCATAAGGAGGAAGCAAGCACTTTGGTTGCTTGAGCTGTATTTGAGAGAGCAAGGGCACATTTGCTCTCACTGGTTGAGTGATGTTGCAGGAGTAGATGAGGGCACTCTCATGGTGAAAAGGGGTTACTCCTTGGCCTTGGATTTGGAAGCACTTCCATCTTGGGAGGTATTCCATATTTACAACAGCATTACTAGAGGAATCTTTGACAAGGAGAATGTCAAAGAACAAAGCTTTGTATTGGCAAGAACTTATTTTCATGGGCCAACAACGCTGTCACTTGGGAGCTTGGGGTTATTGATGGAATATCCATAGGATCACTTCACATTTGATGCACTTGGTGGACAAGGAGGAGGTGAGAATGATGGATTAGTGGATGGAAACATCTATTACAATGGGATGATCTTACTTTCTATGGTCTTCTTGACTTGGATTACCAAGTATAATGAGGGTGGTCTTCATGCAGCATATGGTTCATTACTATTCATGGGAGTGTGCCATACCACTATGGAGGAGTCATTCATATACACATGCATCATCTTACTCTCAACACATGGTAAGGATATTTTTTTTGCATCCATGGATTATCTAACACAAAATTTGGATACTCTTACCATTCATATTCAGTGCATTTCTCCACAAAAGGGCAAGCTTTTCATTGAGCTCCATGGTCAACGTTGGGCCGAATTGTATGATGGAGATAGCCATCTCTTATATGGCCTTAGGCAAGTGTTTTATTTCATGTATGATCAGTTTATGTACCTAGCCATTTTCTATTTATCATTAGATGTCATGACATACATAATTATCCATGTAACACAAAAAAACTTGCCATGTAATTTTCTGAAGCAGCAGTTTGGAAAACTGCACTGTCACTATTGGGAAAATTGTTGGTACTCTCTTGCACCTCATGAAACCTTTAGCATTTCCTCATTTTGTTGCTGATCATGATTTCATTTGCTGATATGAATCTGATTTGTATTGGAATCATGATTGGGAGAGAGATACAAGATTTGGATGTGTCCCTTGGGGAAGAGGATTCCCACACTTTTTACAATGCATGTTCTAATGGGAGCATGAAAGGAGGTATGGCCACCATAGCCAAACACTTGTTTTATTTTTTTGAGGTGGGAAATGTGATTTATGGGATGCCATATGGTGATTATTTCCTATACATCACATATGGATTGATTTGGGCCAGCTTGATTCACAATGTTGGAGGAAATATCTTTGGGGATCTAGTCTTCATCTTGCCACTTGAGGGAAACTATTTTGCAGCCCAGGATTAGCATTTTCTCTGCACCTATCATTAGTGGATAAGAGTACAGTGTGGGGTATGATATGATGCTTATCATATTCATATTTTCAACCCACCTTCATTTCCGGAGCTTGAGGTGGAAGGAGATTTTCAGGAGTTGCCATGTTGGGAGGTAACTCATTTGTATGGATTATTGCTTGGGGGATGGAGGATCCACATGGGGAAGATGTTCCTCAACACATTTCAGAGTCCATTCCTTGGGTGGAGACTTTCTAGTTCTATCCTTGCAGTTTCTTGAGGATAAGCAACATTTGGGAGGGGAGGACTGTAATATTCCCATTTTAGCACCCAGTTAAATGGAATATTAAAACTTTGTTTTTATCACCTAGCAGCTAAAATAATTGGGTAAGGAAGCCCATAATTATTAAAAAATGAATAAAATCCCTCATAGTATGAAAGGGGGTCATTATTGGAGCTGGATTTCACACCCTCATGTGTGAACATGATCATTTGCAAGTGGACAAGGTCAAGTTTGACCAAGTCAACAACGCTGGGATAGGAGGTGGAGATCACTTAGAGAAACCGTGAATTATGAATGGGAAGAGGTTTCTTTGGTGAAGGAAAACCTAATGAGTGGGACCCATGGTGAGAGGGATCTCACTTGTTTAAAAGGAGGGCAAGGCAACCATTTTTTCTCATGTTGAAGATTATTGATTTCTTTGTCTGTTTAGACTTTGTGCATTCTCCCGCTATTCAGTAGAGTTGCAGTGCTGCTTAGCACAAGGAATTCCTGTTTAGGAATTCCTTCTCCTTCCAAGAGAGGTATCTTGAAGTATTTTCTCCACATCTAGGCTTGAGGCCAAGCACTTCCTCCAGCTACAATGTTATTTCTGCTCAAGTATAATGTTGTGTTGCAGGGTGTTGCAGTGGAGGTTCTACAACACCACTTCCGGAGCTATTTTTCAGAGGAGGGAGACTCCTTGCCTTGGGAGGATCAGTGAGGGAGAATTTGAGCTTATTACCATCATCTTTGGAATCAGGCCAACCATTTTTCATCACTTACAACCAAGTCCCTCTCATTGACTGCATTATTTTCATTGAGTATCTGCAGTGAGGGTTGCAGTATTGGTTTAGAGGGTCATATCTTCAGTGTTAGGATCAGCCTTTCAATCGGGAGATCCCTTGGAGGATTTATATTCATCTGGTGCATCATATTCAACCTTCTTCATTCATTTCTAGTTTCTGAGTTGCAGCTGCTACCCAACAACTCCAGCATTTCTGCAGAATTTCCATTTTGTACTTATTTCAGCCAATCCTTTTAAGGATTGTTGTATTATTGTTTTCAGGGGTTGAGAGCTTGCTCCCAATCTATTTGAGCCACATATTGTCATATCCATGTATTTACATCATTTTTCAGCAGTTCTCCATAATAGACTGCGTTGTCATAGCCTGGAGTTCCACATTTGTAGCAGTATTCTTCATTTCCTTGTACATGTATTGTTGAGGCTTGCATTGCCTAACTTGAGCGATTGTTTCCTCAAGGATTTGTACTTTATTTACTGCTATAACATAATTTTTTGTCTATTTGTATATTCATCTATTCAGGCTCTATAAAATAACGTTGTTTCTTTACTGTATGTTCTTACTTTTGTTGTAGTCCCTTCATCGGGCACTTTTTGAAGACAACTAGGTGTGGGAGAACTGTTTAACCCACCTAGAGGGATTTATTTTGAGCCTCCACTTGGATTTGAGTATTCTATGAATTTATCTAAGGGATCTAGGTCTTGGTTTTAAATTCTGTAGTAGCCATTCCTAGAAAATGTGTTTTCCAGTCATGCCTTGCTAGCTGTTCCAAATTTGGGATATTACATGGTACAATTCTCTTCTTCTTCATGCATCTCCAGAATAGTGCACATGACTCTAGATTTCAAGAGATAAAGATCATATTTTAAAGGTGAAAGTGGTCTTCCTCCTGAAACAAGTGCTTTTGCAGTAAATGGTGGTGAAGGCTTCTTCACTTTTGATTTCTTCTTGTCAAACTTCTTGATCAACCTTTGAGTGAAATCTGTATATGCAGTTACTTTTGCATGACTAAAATGGATGAACCACCAATTTTTTGCTTCACCTTGAAGATGCAGTGCTGCAATCTCAACAACTACCTTCTCTACTACTTGGTGTAGCAGAAAAAATGCATCCAACTTCCTTCCGCAAGCCTTTTGTCGAGCCCTGAAATTGTCTTCTATTTTGCCAAACTTCACTTCATTTCATCATTCCTTTATCATTTCATAAACCTAAAAATCAATGAGAATGATTAATATTTCTTAAAAGGTTGCATACAATGATCAACTTATTGTACTTTTGTGATTTTTTTGTCTTAATGATTTTTGAACAGTTTAGCTACAAAATACAGTCATTTTGTAGCTAGTCAAGCATTCCGTAGCTGTTTTAGTGTTTAAGTATGTTACAGGTGTCATCTGGAGAAAAGGAACACATGGGTGGATTAAAAATATTCCCTACATCATTCCTTCCCATCCACAAGGACTGAATTGATAGCTGGAGGGGTCTAAGCACGTGGTCAAAGAAAAAGTCAAAGAAGTTGTTTTCTACAAGAATCAGGACTCCCGATTTGCTTTACAGCAAATCACGAGTCCCAAAAGACTGTTAATTTGATTTTAACTTCAAATCTACACCTATACCTATTTTTTTTCAATGTTAGTTATGAATTTTCATATAAATTAAGCTCTGTAATACCGAGAAAGACAGTTGATACATATTTTATCATTACGGTGATACTCTGTTTTCAAGTCTTGTGTTAATAAAAAGGAGTTTTAGCCTTGATGCTATTCTGGATACAATCTTGAGGAGTTAAAGGATTAATGTTGAATTTATAGCAGAGGGCCCCTGCTATTCGAGGAGGTTTTACATGTTTTCTAGATAAGTCATTTTCAATTCTGTTTTGTCATATTTCCTTACTTAGATTTCTTTCTGAAATCATAGATTTTAGCATTATGTTTCATGTCATTTGCTTAGATAAAGGATCCTCATGATATTGCAGCTAGTCTCTTTCTCAAGCTATTCCAATATATCTCTATTAAATGAATGGGATTCAATTGTAATATTCTGAGTTACTAGCATTTCATTTTCTATCATTTAGTTAAAAAGAAGATCCTCATTATACTACAGTTAGTCTCTTTCAAAAAGATTTTCCAATAAATCTCTAATTCACGAATGAGACTTAGTTGTAATATTGTGAGTTATTGATTATTTTGTTTCATAGAAGATCCTTATCACATTATAATTAATCTCTTTCAAAAAGCTCTTCCAATAAGCCTCTAACTCATGAATGAGATTTCACTGTAATGTTCTAAGTTACTATTCGTTTCAGTATTTCCTTTTATGTTTTAGGAGATCCCCATTGCATTAGAATTAATCTATTTCACAAGCTCTTCCAAAAAATCTCTAACTAAATGAATCAGATTAAGTTGTAGTGTTTTGAGTTACTTTTCAACTCATGAATTATCATTTAGAAGTTTTAATATCCATGGATTAGGATTCTCTGTTTTCATCATTTTCTAGTTAGGAACAAAACTTGCAAATAAATTCTGTTTTAAACCATTTCTTAACATTTTATTTTCTCCCTTTTGACATATATTTACCTTCATCTTTTTAGCATAGAGTAGCATACTAAGAATCAAACATAAAAACCCCCAAAACATCAATAAAACATTAAAAGCAACAAAGTAAGAAAAAGGGATACTTAGGCACATATAGTGCATTATACTTCATCAGTTTACTAGCCCTGGTCAATAATTTATGCTATCAATTTAGGACACTAAATTGACTAAACATTTTGGCACCATTTCCGAGGAAGTTTAACTAGGTAGCTTTATTTCTTGCATCTCCAAAACAATGACATGCGTAGAGAAAGAGATTCTACGGGTAGATTTAAGAGGCAGAAGCTTAATTCCCACAACTCCACTCACTCCACCAAGACCAAGAAGTAGCACACATCCAACTCAAACCCATATTCCATACTATACTGGTCATAGGCTTCCATAAGTTTCAAAATCAGATATCCAATCAGGAAGATCTCCCACTTCATCCACTGAAGCAATTCTAGAGGAAGAAGATGCAAGGACTCCTACATAAGGGATAACCTTTTTCACTTCCACGGAAGAATATATTCGAGCAGAAGAATTAAAAATCCCTATTGAAGAGGAAGAAGAGGACTATTTATTCAATATACCCTTGATAGAAGAACCAGTAGAACAACTAGTTCTCCAAACTGAACCCTATATCAGTTCGGAAGAATCTATCATGGCAGGAAGAGGTATAGAAGGAGGAGAAGGGGAAGGAGAAGCCTTTAATGGAGAAAACACACTCTTTGGAGGAGGTAGAGGTAGAGGAGGAGAAAGAGGAAGAGGTGGAGGTACAGAAGAAGGTAGAGGAAGAGGAAATGCAGAAGGAGGAAGAGGTAGAAGGGAAACTGAAAAATATTTTGGATTCCCTATAGTAGATGAAGAGACCAATACAACTATGAAAAATATCTCACCTTATGTTCTTTGAAACTTTCATGGACTGAATAGTGAAGACCCTGAGACATTCTTATTTGAATTTGAAGTTCTATGTAGAACCTATGATTATCTACAAGATGCTCAAAAACTTAAATTGTTCCCTTCAACATTGAAAGGAGCAGCATTAAAATGGTTTATGAGTTTAATCACTAGGTCTATTAGGACATGGGATGATATGAGAAGATAATTTCTAGAAAGATATTTGGATTACTGTATACAAGTCAACCATAAGGAATAAGTGTTCAAGATGATGCAAAAAGAGGATGAAAATCTGGAAGATTTACTTGAGAGAGTTAATTATAACATTAAAAGGGCAAAAATGCAATATTTAGATCAAGACACCTTGAAAGTTCTTTTGTTGAAAACAATTAGGGATGAATGGATAGATATCCTGAACATGATGGGGAAAGGAGATATATCTCAACTTTCATTACCTGATATAGCAGAACTATGTATTAATATTTCAAGAGGAAAATCTAAAATTCTAAAAGGACCAAGAGACCCTGCTCTTGCAAGGGCAAACAAATCTGCAACTGGAGCAGTAAGTAGGGCAGAAATAGGGAATATGCTTGATGAATTCAAAACTGACATTCTAGGGAGTCTTAGTGAGAAAATAGACACCCTTAAGTTACAAAACAAGTAGAAAGCCGAAATTGATGCCTTAGCAATATTTTGTCCCAAATGTAGGAAGAAGCATGCCTTAAGAGAGTGTCCTTTGGATGCAAAAGTAATAGAGACTTGTGCAATTTGTTCAGAAAAACATGAGACCAAGAATTGTCCCTCAATCCCTGGCCTTAAAGTTGTCTTTCAAGAAGAAACAACCATGAATTCTGCAGAATCTCTTAACTTTCTCCCTAGAAGACCTTGGTAGGGATCTCAAACACAAGGGTTTAGTAATCAAATGTACAATCAACCCCCACCTAATTGGAACTCTTGGCAGCAACCTTGGCCCCAATTTCAAAATCAATCTCAACCTTGGGCTCAAGGAACACAAAATCCTTATGGAAGTTTCTCCCAGTATTATCAATCCACCATCTTATCCATAATATCCATCACATCCGAACTTTCCTCCTCAACAAAATCCTCAGCAGAATCCACAACATCAAAATCAAAATCAAAATCCACCACACCCATTACCATTCCCTCAAAAAGACAATCAGTTACCTGCCCAGCCAATACCAAATCCCAACAATAAAAACCCTTAGAATACATATATGATAGAAGTTCAAAAATTTCCAACCTATTTGATTACTCCTTTAGACCTTAATGATGTTCAACTTAGGTCTGGAAGAGTACTTGAAAGAAAGAAACCTTCTGTAGTTATACAAGAACAAAACAATTTTGAGGAAGATTATCTACGAGTGAATAAAAGTTTTGAAGAAAATACATCTCTTCAAAACCAAAACATTGAAAAAGGAAAACAGAAAGAACCAATAATTTCAACTCCTATGTTAGAACAACCATCAACATCTACTACTACACCTCCTTTTCCTGAAATATTACAAATTGATAGAGGTGTAGAGAAACAAATTATGATGCCTAACTATGATTTCCTAGATGAGTTAAAAAATGTTTGTATTAAGATTCCATTATTATAGGCCATCAAGGAAATCCCAATTTTAGCAAAGACAATAAAAGAGTTGAGTATGAAAAAAACAGGAAGAAAAATAAAAGAGATAAATAAAATACAACTGGTAGGAAAAATAGTAGACATAATGATGGGAAAGATTGCCATTCCAAAATATCTAGATCCTGGAAATCTAGTTGTTAAGATACATATCAATGGAATTGAAATTCCAAACACACTTATTGATCTGGGAGCAGCAATCAATATCATGAGTAGGCAAATCATGGAAAAAATAAAACTTCCTAATCTTCTTTTTACACCTACATTACTAGAATTAGCAGATAGATTTGTAATCAAACCAGATGGGGTATTAGAAGAATTCCAGTGTCCTTAGATTTGTGGGAGTATCCTGTGTATTTCATGATCCTAACTCCTAAAAATTATCTAGGAGGTCATCCTATTATATTAGGAAGACCTTGGTTAGCTACAGCTGATGCTTTCATTAGCTGTAGATCTGGTGATATGTACATCTCTAATGGTAGTTCAACCAAGAAATTCACCCTGTATCCTCCAGCAAGAACAATCACAGAATTAGATGATACTCAATGGATTGATGATGAAGAAGATATACAACCTCTCTTCATTATTTCAGAAATTAGTGAAGATAGTCAGATTCTGAATACCTTAGAAAATCATGAATCTTCTTCAGAATAAAAACATGAAAAATTCCAAGAAGAATCCAATATTTAGTTTTTTTTCATCAAGACAAATGGTCTCTCTACTCCATGGAAGAATTTGGCAGCTCTACAATTGAGATATTTCCAGGAAAATCCTTAAACATAAACAAAAGCCTAGAAAAATTTCAACAAGAAAATCTTGTCAAAATATTACAGAGACATTCTTCTGCATATGCATGGGAGTACACTAATATGAAAGGGATCAACCCTAAGACTTGCACTCATCATATCTATATAGATTAAAATTGTAAACCAATCAGATAGCCTCAGAGAAGGATGAATCCAAGCCTTAGGGAAATGGTTAAAAAAGGGTTGTAGAAATTGTTAAATGTCAACTTTATTTATCCCATTTCAGACAGTCAATGGGTTTCTCCTTTGGTGATTGTACCCAAGAAAAATGGTAAATGGAGGGTATGCATTGACTACCGAGAATTAAACAAAGCTACTCTTAAAGATAATTTTCCTTTACCCTTCATAGATCAGGTGTTAGATACATTAGCAGGCAAAAAGTACTTTTCATTTTTGGATGGTTTCAGTGGTTACAATCAAATTCAAGTTGCACTTGAGGATCAAGATAAAATCACATTTACCTATCCTTGGGGTACCTATAACTACCGAGTATTGCCTTTTGGATTGTGCAATGCACCTACAACATTCCAAAGGGAAATATTGGGAATATTTTTAGATCTAATACATGACTGTGTAGAAGTATACATGGATGACTTCACAATCTATGGAAACACAATTGAAGAAGCCTTGGAAAACTTGGAAAACATTCTAAAAAGATGTAAAGAAGCAAACCTTTCATTAAGTCATGAAAAATGTTTCATGATGTTTACTGAAGGGATTGTCTTAGGACATCATATTTCAGGAGATGGGATTAAAGTTGATGAGTCAAAAGTTGAAGTCATCTCTAGATTATTAGTTCCAAGTTGTCAGAAATATGTTAGGAGTTTTCTAGGATTTACAGGATATTACAAAATATTTATAGAAAACTTCACCAAGATAGCATCTCCACTTTTCAATCTACTCACCAAGGACTGTGAATTCAATTGGAATCCTCACTGCCAGTTAGCATTTGAAACCCTGAAAACAAAAATCTCTAAAGCACCTATTCTAAGGGGACCTAAATGGAAATTACCTTTTCACATCTTGACAGATGCCTCAGATACAACTTTGGGAGTTGTGCTGGGACAAAAAGACCTGATTCCTTATGCCATCTACTCTACAAGTAAAAATTTGAATCCTTCAAAGTTGAGCTATACTATAACTGAAAAAGAGTTCTTAGCTGTTGTTCATGCCATAAATAAATTCAGACACTATATAACAGGCTATGAAACCTTTGTTCACACAGATCATTCTGCAATTAGGTATTTAATGAATAAATCAATTACTAATGGCAGAGTCACAATATGGTTATTGCTTTTACAAGAATTTAACATCACCATTCTAGACAGGCTTGGAAAACAAAATACAGTGGTTGATTTCCTATTTAGACTCCAAAACATTAAAGACAATACTCCAGTTGAAGATAAATTCCCTGATGAATATATCTTTGCAATTACTACTCAAACTCCCCGGTTTGCTGATATTTCCAAATATCTAGTTTCAGGAAAAATTCCTTCAATTATGAATGCAAGAGACAAAAGAAAAATCATTTTTGACAGTGAAAAATATTCATGGATTGCTAATGAGTTGTAAAAAACAGGTCCAGACTTTATTATCAGAAGATGTGTTCGAGAAGATGAGATGCCTGAGATTATCAAGGCATGTCGTGATGAACCTTGTGGTGGACACTTTGCTGATAAGAGGACAGCTTATAAGATCCTTCACCTAGGATATTATTGGCCATTCATCTTTAGAGATGCTAAAGAGTATGTCAAAAGGTGTGATAGTTGCCAAAGGGTAGGGAAACCTTCCCCTTCAGGTGAGATGCCATTGCAACCTCAGGTACATATTAAACCTTTTGAGAAATGGGCTTTGGATTTTGTAGGACCTATTAATCCTCCATCAAAACAAAAGAAATATATATTATTTTGCACTGATTATGTTACCAAATGTGTAGAGGCCAAGCCATTACTTTCTGCTACTGAAGCATCTGTAGTTAGTTTTCTTTTTGAGGATATTTTTACTCGTTTTGGTGTCCCAAGAGAAATTTTTACAGATCAAGGAGCTCAAATCACATAAAAAATGGCGGAGAAAATGGTAGAAAAGTATAAAATCAGACACAGGAAATCCACTCCCTACCATCCACAAGCATATGGCCAAGTAGAATCTACCAATAAGGTGATTGAAGGGATCCTGACAAAGACTGTTCATTTACATAGAAGAGATTGGGCAGAAAGGCTTCTTGAAGCCTTATGGGCCTACAGAACTACATGGAGAAACACAACAGGACACACCCCTTATGAACTTGTTTATGGAAAAAAAGTCTTGTTTCCCATAGAATTACAGATCCAAACTTTCAAAATGGCATTCCAGTTAGGAATTGATTTGACAAAAGCACAGAAGCACAGACTGGAGCAGATTAATGAATTGGATGAGATCAGACAAGATGCAGTCCATAGAACAAGCATAGTCCAATAGCAAAGGACTAGATGGCATGACAAGTATATCAAAGAAAAGAAATTTAAAGAAGGTGACTGGGCACTCTTGTTTGATTCGAAGTTCAAGGATTTTCAAGGTAAATTTCAAACTCATTGGCTTGGGCCATATGAAATTGTGAAGATCCTTGAAAATGAAGCAATAGAAATCAGGACAATAGATGAAGGAAAGGTAGCATTTCTTGTAAATGGACACAGATTGAAATTGTATCATAAGCCACTTTTAAGAGAAGAATTTGTCAAGAAATTCCAAGATAACATTGATATGAAGTTAGTGAAGAAGAACTCTTATTCTTCACTAACTTAGTTGTATTTTTCTTCAATAATTAAAATAAAATAAAATAAAAAAATCAAAGTATAAATATGAAAACCAATCATTTATTGGCATGTTTATAAAGAAAGTATATGGTGAAAATCAGAATACTTCTGACACTATATACTTTCAAATTGTTCTTGTTCTGCAGCTAAATATCATAAAATCACAAATTGCAGATTCATTTTTACTCCGTACTTCATTTAATTCATATTTAATTCCATCTCATGTTTCACTACGTTCATATTCCATCCCATTTCACACTCATAATCCATCTCATTCCATTCCATAGTCATGATCCATTTCATTCCATATTCATATTTCATAATTTTTAACAGGTACATTCTGCAGCTATCTGTTCTGTAGCCAATCCTGTTCTGCAGCCAATTTGACCCTGCAAGCCTACTTCAATACACAAAGGATGATAGTCAAAGAAGATTATAGAGCTTAGAAGATCAAAATTTTACAAAATGAAGGACAAATACAACAAGAAGCAAAATCAAAAGGGATGAGGTAAACTGTGTGAAATTATTTTGATAGGAAAACATGAAAGATATAATATGTTTAAATCATATGTTTCTTAAAGTTAATCTATCATTCGAATTGATCCTTGCCTATCATAAAAACACTTCAACCATATCCCTTACCATCCGCTCCATAACGGTTTATCATTAATTATTAAACGGTCAAAAACTTAGATGTGACCTATTAGGTCACGTCCTTAGATCATATCATTTATTGATGATTTTTGAAAATCATCATAAAATCCCTTTGCGGTATTTCATTCCATATCAAACTCTTAACTCGATCATCTTCATCATTTACCATTACCTTGTTCATTAATCTGTATCCACTCACTGCCATTACATTCTGTAGCCAGTTTCATCTGCAGAGAAGTCATGTTAAGGGAAAAACAACCTTCCACAACTACTATTTCTTCAGGCACAAGATTAGAGACAGAGCAGTAGACCTAAGCCAATGAAAGGAAGAAATTTGTACCAAGGATAAATGGGTCTAATTGTGAGAACAAAGCCAATCGGGAGAAAATATTTGGAAGGATACCCTCAGGTTAAGGGGATATTACAAAAATTTGGGTGGCTAAACTTTGTAGAGAAGTTCAATGGATTCCACAAGGAAATCACGAAATCATTTTCCAGGTCATTCGATGGAACTGAGGTAGAAATTGGGGATATTAAGTTCACCATCACAGAATCATTCATAGCTGAAGCCATAGAATTTCCAAGACAGGGAGAACACTGGTTTAAAAACAAGGAGTAACATAATGAAACTTGGAAACAAATGCTAAAAACCCCAGGTATGGACATTTCAGTGTTTAAAAAGGGTATTCCTAGTACAGATTTGAAAAATAAATGGAGGAAAATGTTGTTAATTTTACAAAAATTCATAACATGTGAGGGTAGATTCGACACCTTGTATGTCTATCATATCAGACTGATGATTAATTTCTTAGATGATGAAATAAATCTACCTTTCTTCCTGCTTAATACTTTGAAAAGGATGGCCTCTAATGTTCAGAAAAGACTCCAATTCCTAGAAACTACTCTGCACCATCATGGCCTAATTAAAATAATGATTGAGTTCCATTTGAAGAAAGTAGGAGATAGCTGGAAATAATTTCTTCGAAGAAACCATTTTGAAGAACCAGAGGAAACACTATCTAGAAAAGAGACTCTAAGAAGAAGTAGGAGGGAAAAAATTGATAAATATTTTGAAATCAAACCTGATACATCAACACAGGAAGATAGTGAAGAAGTAATCTTTGAAAATTTTACAAAGATCAAGAGACAAATCAGGGTTAAAAGAAAAGATAAATTGACAAGTGAATGTGCTGAGGAAAAAAATGAAAATCCAACTAAGTTAAGGAGAAGCTCTAGGCTTAAAGGCATGGTTAAAAAGACATGGATTAAGGAAACAAGAGTAATAAACATTGAAGAGGAAGAAACTCCAATCCAAACACCAGTTGATAGATCTCCTTTACACTAGTATGAAGAAGATCCTAACAGAAGAACCCCAGATATAGATCTAGCCCAACAACAGATTTATGACTATGTGGAATCACTAGAAAAAAGGGCCTCAGAAAATCAAGAAAGATCTCTCAGTCCACAAGAACCTCCATTAGAAATTTTGAGAAGAGACAATTATGAGTTGGAGATGCTGAATAAACATATCAAAAATGAAAATGAAATCTTAAGAGAGTAGTTCAAATTGAAGAATGGCATGAATAACACTCTCTCTCAGCAAATGAAAACACTATATAAAGAAAACAGGAAGCTAAAGAAGAGAAATAAGAAACTGAACAAGGCACTCATTGATCTTAGGTTCAAATTATTCATGAGGAAACCCAGAATGGTATTGACTACCAAAAGAAGAAAAAAAAGGAGGCTGGATGTTCTTGCAGAAGTTTCAGTGCACATGGAATAAAGTTTTGATGAAATTGCATGAGGACATGCAAGAGTTTTGCAGTGGGGGTATGTTGAGCCCTGAAATTGTCTTCTCTTTTGCCAAAATTCACTTCATTTTATCATTCCTTTATCATTTCATAAACCTAAAAATCAATGAGAATGATTAAGATTTCTTAAAAGGTTAAATACAATGATTAACTTATTGTACTTTTGTGATTTTTGTTTTCTTAATGATTTTTGAACAGTTTAGCTACAGTAATACAGTCATTCTGTAGCCAGTCAAGCGTTCCGTAGTTGTTTTAGTGTTTGAGTATGTTACAGGAGTCATCTGGAGAAAAGGCACACATGGGTGGATTTCAAATCTTCCCTACATCATTCCTTCCCATCCACAAGGACTTAATCGATAGCTAGAGGTGTCTAAGCACGTGGTCAAAGAAAAAGTCAAAGAAGTTGTTTTCTACAAGAATTAGGACTCCTGATTTGCTTTACAACAAATCATGAGTCCCAAAAGAGTTTTAATTTGATTTTAACTTCAAATCTACACCTGTACCTATTTTTGTTCAATATTAGTTATGAATTTGCATATAAATTAAGCTCTGTAATACCGAGAAAGACAATTGATACATTTTTTATCATTACGGTGATACTCTGTTTTCAAGTCTTGTGTTAATAAAAAGGAGTTTTAGCCTTGATGATGTTCTGAATACAATCTTGAGGAGTTAAAGTATTAATGCTGAATTGATAGCAGAGGGCCCCTGCTATTCGAGTAGGTTTTACGTGTTTTCTAGATAAGTCATTTTCAATTCTATTTTTTCATATTTCCTTACTTAGACTACTTTCTGAAATCATAGCTTTTAGAATTATGTTTCATGTCATTTTCTTAGATAAAGGATCCTCATGATATTTCAATTAGTCTCTTTCTCAAGCTCTTCCAATATATCTCTATTAAATGAATGGGATTCAATTGTAATATTCTGAGTGACTAGCATTTCATTTTCTATCATTTAGTTAAAAAGAAGATCCTCATTATACTACAGTTAGTCTCTTTCAAAAAGCTTTTCCAATAAATCTCTAATTCACGAATGAGACTTAGTTGTAATATTGTGAGTTATTTATTGTTTTGTTTCATGGAAGATCCTTATCACATTATAATTAATCTCTTTCAAAAAGCTCTTCCAATAAACCTCTAACTCATGAATGAGATTTAGTTGTAATGTCATAAGTTGTTTCAGCACTTCATAAGAGATCCTTACTACATTATAGTAATATTTTTCTCAAGCTCTTCCAATAAACCTATATCAAATTAATAAGATTTCACTGTAATGTTCTAAGTTACTGTTTGTTTCAGTATTTCCTTTTATTTTTTAGGAGATCCCCATTGCATTAGAATTAATATTTTTCACAAGCTCTTCCAAAAAAACTCTAACTAAATGAATTAGATTAAGTTGTAGTGTTTTGAGTTACTTTTCATCTCATGAATGTTCATTTAGAAGCTATAATATCCATGGATTAGGACTCTCTGGTTTCATCATTTTCTAGTTAGGAACAGAACTTGCAAATAAATTTTGTTTTAAATAATTTCTTAACATTTTCTTTTCTCCCTTTTGACATAGATTTAACTTTATCTTTTTAGCATAGAGTAGCATACTAAGAATCAAAAATAAAAACCCCAAAAACATCAATAAAACAATAAAAGAAACGAAGTAAGAAAAAGGGATACTTAGGCACATACAGTGCATTATACTTCATCAATTTACTAGCCCTGGTCGATAATTTATGCTATCAATTTAGGACACTAAATTGACTAAACACCTTTGTTATGCATGAGGATGACCCATCAAAGGTAGACAATAGGAATCTATTGCCCTTCATTCTTCTACTGCTGCAAGGCCTCCTTTCTTCTTTGAGATGAATAAACTCTAGGAGAGTTAGATTCTTCTTAATGGCTCTAGGTTGAGACTTATATTCAGCAAGATATTCACTTAGAATCTCATGATCTAAGTATTATTCACTTCTATGCCTCTTATCTTTCAAAGAAAAGGCCATAGTATGTTTCTTTGGAACTTTATGCAATACTCGATCTTCTTTTTGCTGATAGGAAGTACATGGACCTTCCTCATCTTGAAACCCTAAGTTGGCTTCAGTTCTTCTTTACTTGACCTCCTTGGTGAGGTCCTTCTTAGATATGAAAAGTGATGAGATAAAGCTCATTCTCTTCATCATTCTGATCTCTTCTTCTTCTTCTTATCTTCTTGATTGCATAATGGCTGGAACTCACAGGCTGAGCCAAGATTATGCTCTAATACCACTGTAATATCCCAAAATGGGAATGCAACAATTCTTGAACAAGAATCTGGAATAGAAATGATAAATAAATCATAAAATGTGTTTGAAACACATAGCCATCAATTACATGTACAGAAGCAAGAAATCTAATCCATTATATCAGCCAAACGTGGGGAAAAGCTGTTATTTATGCCCTTAAAATGTTATTTTCAGATATTTGCATGATAATAGAGAAAAATTATGTTGGGATCCATTAGCATATATAATTTTGGAATCACACCCAGAAAATATTTGAAAAAAAATCACTTTTTCTTAGTTAAATAGATCTCCCGGTCCCAGTATGGCTCAAAAACACTGAAATCCCATGACTTGACTAAAAAAAAAGTTTCTGGAGCATACACAACGTCTTTTAAAGAAGGTTTCTGATACAATATGATGAAAACATCATATATGGAGTTTTATTTCTCAGAACATGAAGAAAAATGGAATAATTTGATGAAGAAACCCTCAAGAATGAGGTGCTGCAACAATATATTAAGACTGCAAGGCTTGAAAACATTATTTTAATGAGCTGAAGTAGTTGTACATTACATATCAGATCTAGAACAGATCTTTGTACAAAATATTAGATCCATATTAGATCTGTGCACTAGAAGAGTTCCTCTACACATCCCCCTTGGGGTTTTGGGAAAAACATGAAGTACAAAGAGTAGATCTGAGATCTAAAGTTACAAATTTGCAATAGTATTCATAAATGTTCCAGAAAATACAATAGAAGTTAGATCAGATCTGAAAATGACATGGATTAGATTCCTAATCCATGGATCACCACAGTGAAGGGTAGAACCCCAACACTAGAGATCTATCCTCCAAAAGTATGCCAAAACTCCCTGCAACTTTATACTTGAAAATAAAACAGTTATGGGAGAGAAATTGCGTTGTAGGCTCTGGTACTGGTTTGGCATGATGCCAAGATCTAAATATGCAGCTCCAAAGATCCTGTTATCTCAAAATCAGGCCCTGATAGGCTGCTAATCAAGGAGACTGTGAGTAACTGTTTCAAACCAAGCTTTTAGCCGAGACTTAGCCTTCTCAGCCTGAGAGGGCTCTCTCAAAGTTTTTATGATTTTCAAATAAAATTCAGATGGCTAACTCTGTGAATAAATGGATTAAATTTAGTAATTGGTTGTACAAAAATAAATAAGCATCCATTGGGCTTATGGGTTCACTTTATGTTTTTACTAAACATGGACATCAAATTCATATGGAAGTCAGGGCATATTAAGGCTTAGATGCATCAGTAAAACAATGAAACAGTAGGTCACACAGTCCATGAATATATGAAGGAAGTTAGAGCACCTTCACAGTGAGTTCTAAGTAACATACACTCATGCCACTGCAAGTAAAAGATAAAGGAGAAATAATAACATACACTCATCCATAGCCTTTTTTGAATCCGGAGTAACAAACTGATACCATTGTATTAAGATAAAAACAGAGTTACAGGTAACACCAAATAGTACACTTGTTCCAGCAAAATTCCAATCCTCTGATATTTGATTTCCTCCCTTTTATAGAGTATTTATTACATCTTAGGATTCTCTCCCATCCTTTGAGGAGAATTCAAATTTTGACACCTAATACTTATCATAAAACAAACTGCATTTAAAACTGACAGTTGAACTGTCTGTTTAGAATCCTAATACAATTAGGACTAAAACGTCATTTATTAGAAAAAAAAAAACCTAATTTAGATATTTAAAACAACACTTGACAGCTGCATCTTCTAGTCTTCGACCATGATCATGTCTATCCTCCTGCTGTTAGACTTCCTTTATCTCTTCCTTATCTATCCCTGTAAAATAGGATAATGTTTCCTGTATAGTAGCTTGAGTGCCTCATAAATGCCAATTTGAAACTTTTGCTGAATAATTGGAACTCAAAACACATGCCCAATGTCTTGGTATCATCATAAATATTTGAGCTTCCATCTATGTACATGTCAGCTTTCAAAAATGATGTGGAGATTGCCATAGTGCTGCGCTACGAAACTGTCTATGTTTTCGTAGCACAGACCTTTATTTTGGAAAACCTTTTTTTAACTCCAATTTAATGTGCCAAAACCCTTTGAATCTTCATTAATATTCAATATACACCTCCCATTAGCATCATAGCTTCAAAAACTGAACCATTTCTCCTTTGAAATTTGCAAAAATTTATAAAACTACATTCTACAGCAGTTTCGTAGCGTGCTGCTGAGTCTTCATCTTTCTCAGTTTTTTTCTCAAAATTTCAAGTTGGAAGCCTTTAAAACTTAGTCTTCGAGTGGTAGATCCATTCTTATAATCAATACCATTAACTTTGAGAAGCTTAAAAAATGAGAGCATTACTACATAACCTTTCGAAGTTTATTTCAAAAACGAAACTTACTGTTTAGGCTGTAGCTCATCTCCAAACTGATTTAACTGTATCTCTAAATATTCAATTATCCTCTTGAGCCTTCAGTTATTAGCCCTCAATTTTGTGTTAACCATCCTGATGAACTTGGCTTCCTTGATTGCGGGTACTGTCCAGGTGAAAAACAGAGCTTAACTATCAATCAGTTCAGGATTTGGATTTCTCTCAAGCTCCCACATCCCTTTCATCCTTTCAAACTTTACCTTCTCTTCAACATATATTCTTTCTCTTTTCTTCAATTTCTTAATTTCATTATTTGCAAGATTGATTTTATTCTTTACCTCTTCATAGCTGCTTTTTTCCTTTTGAACCTTAAAATCCCTGTTTCTATCTTCTTCAGGCATTGCAGATGATGTATTTGTAGTTTCTCCAAAAACAGTAGCAGTTTCTTCCTCTGTTTGTTCTATCACCAAATATGACTGTTCCAACTTCTTAGATTGCCTTGTTGAGGGTCTTCTGGGTTTAAAAATAAACTCTGTCACCTCTTCTTCAAATTCTAACTTTTTAGATGTCTTCAACCTTTTCAATTTGCTGGTCCCTGTATCTAATTTGATGAATTCTACTTGCACTAATGGAGATTTCTCTATGTCAATAGCCTGAAGTATGTCATCCAGATTACCTCTTATCTTCTCTACAACTACAAACTTACCCTTTTCTTTTATTTTCTGAATTTTAGTCAACTTCTTTGGATTTTCTTTGCTAGTTGATTGTTCTCAAACCGTTTCTTCAACCAGGGTTTTCTTCTTCTGTATAGACTTAGGATTCTTCTGGATATTCAATGATGTCATTGGTTCTTTCACACTTTTCCTGGGTTTGAGTTTAACAAATCTCTTAGACTTTGTTTCCACAGGACCAGTAGTCTTTGATGGAGTTTTAGATTGTGGGCTGGCAGTTGTTCCTTCTATCCCAATTCCACTCAAAAAGAGGAATTTTGCCCAATCTCTATTTGCCTTTTGTAGCTCATGTAAGACTATCAATTTGACTAATCCATGGTGGAATAAAGAGGTTTCACATGATTCAACTTTCATATGTACCTTATCAGACATCTTAGCCAAGCTTCTAAAGAGATAAAAAGGTAAATCCAATGATATCATCCCTGTGAAATGAAGCAAGAGTTTAAAATGGTAGGTGTATACCTTATGATATCTACCCTCACAAGTGAAGTATCTCTGAATATTGTAGAGAAAATTGGCAAATGTGTCTTTGACATAAATCCTTGGCACAACCTTGTTCAAGTCAACTTCTGATAATTCTGGTTTCAAAAATATCTTGCACAGTGTCAAATCAAATTTGAAATTTTTAAACCACTTGTCTTCACCTCCTGGGATCTCTGTTACAGCTGATATAACTTCAGGGGAAATTGGTACATTTAGGAATCCAATCTTTTAATTTGGCCCTATGAAATTTATGGCAAACTCCCTAGTAACTTGAGTGTGCCCTCCTTGAAGTTTTTCACAAAACCTCCAACATCCAACCTTCTTAAAACCTACTTTGACAAACTTATCCTTTGTAAGGGCTTCAACACCATTGGGTTTAGTCCTTAAGAAATGGCCAGACCTATGGCTTCTTCTCTCCTCATCCATCTTCCTCTTTAATCTTGTATCTTCAGAAATCTGCAAAAACCCTTCTAAAAAATTTGTGCCTTCAGTAAATCACTAAATCTGAGTCTCCTGTTGAATTGACTATTGCATTCAGGAAACAAATTCAGCCTCTCTTGATATGAAATCTTTCTTTCTTGATGATAATTTTGTTTCTGCCTCACTTGAAAAGTTTAACAGCCTCGCTTGATAATAATTCTCACCATGAATTTCTCTCTCAACACTTTAAGAATGCATGCAACGTTTTCTTGCATGAGACAAATGAGAACGACCAACTGTTTGAAATTTGAAAGGACCAATAATAACTGACCTCTAAATTATGACAAATGACCTCTAATGATGACAAATAATGGTTGCATGCGTGGAGACAACTCGTGAAGGATGCCTAATGATGACAAATTTAACTGTATTTGACAGATGTGATAGCTTAGAAAGAAAATTTGCGAATCCCCGATTTCGTAGCACATGGTGTGCAAATTCTGGTTTTTGTGCTACGAATTCACCAGCATTTTTGTAGCGCAAAATGGACTATTTACACTAAGCGTGCTACGAAAATGCGGTTTCTAGGCTTATTCGACCAAATTTCAAAATAGACTTTACAAATGAGTTTTAAAACGTGGCATGAGACTTGTGAAGAGTGAAGTGATGTTAATAAACAATGTTTAATGATGGTATGAGACCTTTAACCATGATCTAGACCTTGAGAAATACTAAAATGACTCTAACCCTATCTAACAATAGGACTTAAGAAAAAATATAACTAACCAAGCTTCAAAGATTGTTTTTTTTTAATAGTGATAACAGATCCAATACACTCTTGTCAATGAGATATAAAACTCTCCCACTAAAAAGAGGCACTATATTGGCCTAGATCTAGATAGATCTAGCCTCCACTTGCTACAGCTTATAAGGACAACCAAACCCTGAATAGGATCTGAGTTGTAGTTGGAAGATGTAGCTTCGCCAAATGCCTGATAGTGGACAAGTTCAGCAAGGCTCCTCCTTGAGCTACTCAATGAAAGAGGTGGGATTCCCACTCAGAAACACCCAGTGCTAAACAACACTATTCTATGCTAAACAACAAGAGAATAAGAAATATCTAAATAGAAAATATCTTCAGAAAATATCATATCATGAACAACCTTCCCTTGATGTCCTCCCCTTCCTTTTATAAGATAGAAGTCCTACCAAACCGTAAACCATATCAATGATTTAGCTCCATTCACATGTGTAGCCTCCAACTAAGACTGCGCTGTGCATCTAAGAGGTTCATTGCATCTAAACAGCGCTGTTGATTTGGTCCTGGTTGACTTGGTCAAGTGATCCAGGCTATTTCACACTCAAGTGTGCTTATGAAAATAGCTTAGATTTATCCTTCTTAATATTGAGCATTGATTTATTTAGGATCCACTCCTCAAATATTAATGTTGTTGACTTAGTCAAACTTGACTTTGTCCACATGCAAAAAGTCCCTGTTCACACATGGAATGTGAAATCTAGTTATTATGTTGATCCCTTTTCAAATTATGAGGGATTTTATTTAGTTTTTTATTATGCATGGGCCTCCTTACCCATTTATTCTTCTCCTAAGTGAAATCAACAAAAATCAATATTCCAATTTGCTGCATGCAAATTTTGGAATATTACATTGAGGTGCTTGTGGTAGTTGTGGTAGTTGTTGTTGTTGTGGCTATTGATTAATTTTATTTTCAGGCAACTTTACTTTTTTTGTGATCTCATCAAGAACTGTGTATTCTTTGTTTTATTTTTCTTGTTTCTTTTCCTGCAACTGATCCCTATACATGACCTTGTCATTGAATATTACATCTCAAATCCTAATGATTTTGTGATTTTCATAATCATATAAGTGATAACCAAATCATTAACACCATATCCAATAAAGGTACATTTATTTGATTTTTCCTCGAGCTTTTTTCTATGTTCTTTATTAATATGGACAAAGGCCTCATAACCAAAATGCTTTAAAAAGGAGTAGTTTACCGTTTTACCTGTCCATGCCTCCTCTGGAATACCACCATCCAAGGAACTTGAAGGCCCTGTTTTTATTAGATAAACAACAGTACCTACAACATCTACCCAAAATTGTAAATGAAATATTGCATGCAATCTCATGCACCTTGCACTCTCCATGATTGTCTTGTTCATCCTTTCTGACACACCATTTTACTGTGGTGTTCTTGGAATTGTCTTCTCTTTGCGAATTCCATTCTCTAAATATTACCTATCAAACTCTTTGTTGCAATATTCACATCCATTGTCTGATCCGAGACACTTCAACTTCTTTCATGTCTCAATCTCAACCGAAGCTTTTCATTTCTTGGAAGTATCAAATACATAAAATTTATTCTGAATATAATAAATTCAGGTTTTTCTAGTTGCATCATTAATAAAAGTAACATAATAATGAGAGCCACTGAGAGATGATACCTGAGCAAGTCCCCATACATCAGTATGCACAGGCTCTATTTTTTTGCTCTTATTTTATTTCCCAACTCTAAGAAATATGATTCTCTTCTATTTTCCATAAACACAATTCTCACAGAAATCCAAATCAATATTCCTTAAACCAAGCAAAAATTTTCTTGAGTGAAGAATCTTCATCCCCTTATCACTCATGTGTCCAAGCTTATAATTCCATAATGTTGCATCTTCTCCTATGGAGGTTAAAGCATTAATACAATTAGAAATACCATTGCATAAATACAATGTACCAACCTTTTCTCATTTTTCTATTACCAGGGCTCCTTTAGTGACCTTCCAGGTTTTATCTGAAAAAGTTGTCACCCATCCTTCACTGCCTAACTTCCCTTTTGAAATCAAATTTTTCTTTAGATATGGAACATGCCTTACCCCCTTTAATAACCATTGGTTTCCATTCTATTTTTTTACAATAACTTTACCCATTCCAACGATTTTATAGGGT
Organism: Pinus albicaulis; assembly: GCA_034641835.2. NCBI lineage: Eukaryota > Viridiplantae > Streptophyta > Pinopsida > Pinales > Pinaceae > Pinus > Pinus albicaulis. The sequence goes on along the minus strand of CM076582.1, from coordinate 232,594,338 downwards.
TTATCATCACCCAAATGAACCTATCCAAAATCTCCTTGAACATAGTCATGAAAATGTTTCTTATCAGGTGTGGCATGGAATGAGGCCCCTGAATCTACCACCCAGGCATCAATAAAATTTTCTAAAGAAATAATCAAAGCATATTGTAACACATCACTTGTCACATTTGCTCTATGATTGTTTTCTTGTTGTGCATCTCCTTCTTTTCCCTTTCGAGACTTACAATCTTTCTTCAGGTGCCCTTTATTCCTGCATTTCCAACACACTATCCCTAATTTGGACTTGGATCTGCCTCTCATTTATTTACTATGATATCCTGATCTCTTTCCTCTTTCCATTTTCCTTCCCTTAGTCTCTTTACTCAAAGCATTTCCTGATGTCTCACCGGAGCTTTTCCGTCTCATTTCCGCTCTAAATATGGCATCGATAACATCATCAAAATTTAAAGTATTATATATAGAGAAAGAGTTACTAATGGCCATAACTAAACCATTCCAACTTTCTGGTGACGAGCACAAAAATAACAGAGCCCTAACTTCATCATCAAATTTTACCCCTACAAAACTTAACTGACTAGTAACCATATTAAATTCATTTAAATGGTCAACAATAGATCCACCTTCTGATGTCTTCATATTAAATAAATGTTTCATAAGAAATACCTTATTTGAGGCCGAGGGATTTTAATATATTTTCAACAATGTCGTCATTAAACCCTCTATTGTCGTGTCCTTCAAAATATTTAAGGCTACCGACGCCGCTAGGCACAACCGTATTGTTCCAAGTGCCTTTCTATCAAGAATATCCCATTCTTTGTCTATCATACCCGATGAATTCTTTGTTTTTCCACTCAATGGTGGGTAAAAATATTTCTAATATAGATAATATTCCATCTTCATATTCCACAACTGGTAATTTTGGCCATTAAATTTCTCGTCCCTAAACCTACCATTTTTCTCCATTGCTCCCACTCGAAATAGGAACCCTTCTTTCCTACGAGTTTCTCAGCCAAATATACCTTCATCTCTAATACCAATTGTTAGAAAATTATATATTATAGAGCAATGGAACACATAAAATATGTAGAAACAAAAACACATAAATAACATATAAAACAAGAGAGACACATATATATGTGGTTCACCCAACCTGGGCTACATCCATGGAAATAGCTAGTCCTTCCTTTATATTATCTAGCAAAATGAAGAGACACAACCTACAACAGATCCGCTGTAATATCCCCTACTCTCTCACATATTCTGCCTTTCTATTTCTTGCTCATATTATACAAACAATACACATACGTAATACAATACCCTCATACAACAGAGGAGTTACCTTCTAGGGAAAAAAACCCTAAATTAAACATAACTTCTACCGTCAGATCATCCGCCTAATGAATGGCCCAGAATTACTACACAATTACAATATTTTACAAGGAAATTTTACATATGTTTTTAGGTTCAGGGGCATTGCCCCCGAAACCCCCCACTAGGATGGGGGGGCTCTGAAAGGTTTTCGCCCGCGCCCCCCCCCCTGGACACCTTGACGGTGATAAAATTACGGGTAGCGTTGCCTCCCTGTTAAGAACAAGGGTCCAACGCGGTGATACATCTAAATAAATAAGATAATCAGGCTCCACACCCAACAGTATGTCCATGAAAACACATCATGACACTCTTTGAATAAGTGAATGAATAATTTTCTTTCTTATGGAGAAAAACATGTACCAAGGTTTACATACTTCGAATCTTCTTGAGTTCCTATATTGACTTGTTCAGATGATAACATCGAGCTCTAATTCTTGGTATTGGCTAGTCCTCTAAACTGGTTTTGTAGGTTGTATAATTTTTCAAGGGACACCACACCTTTAGGCATAGTGTTACCTTTCATTACATTAGATGCCTCCTGCAAAGCCTTGATGTGCTCATCCTCTTCTATGGTAGCATATTTAAACATATATACATTAGCCGTATCATGCAGTATATGTTGGTCGTCATTGAAAACACGAAAATTAGTGGCATTGTCAGGCACATATGGTTTATAGACATTCTCAATATAAAAACCATTTCTCAAAGGCAACATTATAGCAGCTGCATTAGCTAATGCATCTACTGCAGCATTTCTAAGCCTAACAACATAAAAAATATTAAAATATTTGAAATAATTAAGCAATCAACATACCTCCTACCGAAAAATTTTAAGATTTGGTGAGACACCATGGATGGTATCTCGTACTTGATGAGTTACCACCTTTGAGTCACCAATTTCCTTGAGAAACGCTACCTTCAAATCGTTGGATTTCTTTAGTTGAAGTATGAGGGCTTCATATTCAACAATGTTATTTGTACACTCAAAATCCAAATGGCATGAAAGGATATGCTTATTATTACATGGGCATATGAGTACACAACCAACTCCAGAGTCATCTTTCATCTTTGAACCATCAAAGTATAAAGTTCAGATATTAATAGCTACTAAACTGCTTCCTATACTATTATTACTATAATTATGTACATCTATATTACAAGATTCATTTGCACTAGTTGGAGAACAAGGAAGGAGCTATGTTAACACCGAAAAATTGTACACACATTTTTACAATGCAAAAGATGCCCAAAGTCATCTAGCAGAACGTATAGGTGAGTGTTTTCTAGCCGAAGAAATTATGAAAGATTGAATATTTAAATTCTCCAAAGGACTTATATGAAACATTGATTTTTTTTTCTTATCTAAAGGTCAAAATTACAACTGCACCGCCTTTTCTTCGAAAGTTGTGTGTTCGAAGAAAATTTTGGCTCAGAAATTCATTACCACTTCCCACACTTGGAAGATGAGATTCCCTGACATGTTCCACTCAAGGACAACTAAATTTGAGTCGCCCTGAAAATATGAAGCCCTCAAAGGGATCTTCTTGTACTAGTCACGAGTCATTTTCTTTCATGAACCAAGAGAGGGAAGAAGGATTCAAAAAATTCTATATAAACAGGACATTGGAGAACCAAAGAGAAGGAAATGTTATGCTGGAAAAAAATCTCTCAAGAAATCATACTTTCATTGTTGAAGAAGAAGTAGAGCATTATTGTGGTGGCATAATTGTTTCTTAACAATCCAACACTCTAGTGTGGAGAGGATTTCACCATTGAGAAAGCCTTGATATTTCTTTGAGAGAGAGAAAAAGCTTGAAAAGAGAGTGAAGAAAGGAACCTCATTATTGAGAATTTTTGAGCACCATTGCTCAAAGAATTCTCTCCAAGTGTTTAATATTCATATATTGTATTCATCTTCTACTTTTAGAAGTTAATAAAAGGAACCTTTTTCCATTAATTTTTGACTTGTTTTCTCCATTAAGCATTGTTTATGTGTTTGTTTCTTAGTTTTTAGTTTATTTTTGTATATGAATTGTTATCACCACTTGAAATGATTTTTTTCTCATGTTTTTCCACTAACAACAACCAATTCTATCTGTGATTTCTTTGCAGGGAACAACCAACTACTAAGAAGGTGTCTTTTGGAACCCCATTGCTACAAAAACACCAACACAAATTTGGCGACTCCACAAGTTTCTTTTATTTTACTATAACCGTTTTTTTTTCAGGACCTCCTATTTGCATTGTCATTGTTTGGTGTAGCCATCAGTTCTCTAGAATTTTCGCAAGACCTTTTGGACCTGTTGTCAGCGGAAAAGCTTGACCATTCAACTTTTTTTTTTGTCCGCGTGAATTTTTTTCAGATAGACACGCAATCACGTCCGTGCATAGGAAAAACTATGCGTCTTCTAGAAATCATAAAAATCCATTATAATCTCATTTTCCTTGGTGATTGGAAAAATTTAGTGATTTTCCTTTACCTCTGTAAATTTTTTCCAGCTAGTTTAGATTGCCTAGTTTCTTTACTAATCACTATTAGTAGAGCAGTTGGATTATCTTTTATTTGTATTTTCATCTCTCACATAGATTAATTAGGGGGAAAGCTAATTGGCCACTTTCCACATATATCTTTCAATTTATTTTGAAATTTTTTGCAAGTCACATAGCTTAATTAGTAAGAGGTAAGTGGTTGTTCATCCAAAAATATTGTTACTAACTAAAGAATTTTTATTTCATTAGTTTTGGATAGTGCTATTACATAAATTAAGTAATCTATGCATCCCTTGTGTCTTTTAGGAAAACCTGGGCTTGCATATAAAAAATTTCTTAAATAACTTGAGTTTTCCATCTCCCTTTAGGCACATAGTGTAATAGGAAAAAGAGTAAGTGACCCATTATCCACACATCGTTTCGTTTTCATGCAAGAAAAAATTGACACTTAGTGTAAGTAGGGTGTATTGTAATATATCATCAAATATCCACATCTTATCACACTTTTCATGTTCACTTTTCCACTTGCACACAAATTACGCGTCACACACTATGATTATATAATCTTTGTATAAGAAGGCATCTAATTTCCTGAGATTTTTTTACTTAGCTTATTTTTTCTTATCATCCCACACCCTAAGAAAATAAATACTCCTAAAAGAAACCATAACTTGCCAGCAACTAAATTTCCCCACAGGGGCCACAAAATAAGTTATATTTTAGGTTATGACCATTGGGGGTAGGCACCCCCCCCCAGGATTCCACACGGTTCTCACCAAGGTAGCCATCCTCATTAGGGAACCCCTTTACATATAGCTATTCAAAATCATTTTTCGATGGTAGAAAAATTCCAAGTCCCATTTTTAGCTTCCTTAAATCTACTTTATTTAAGCAAGTTAACCAATGACCCTATTGCACATGTCCAAAATTGGGCACCCATGGCTGCCAAGGTTCCTTCGGACGTTCCAAAATTCGAAAGGAAATAAGGATAAGACCCAAGAAACCATGTCATGACCTTTCACCTTTGGTTTTCATCTGATATTATTACATAAGATACTATTCGTCTACGACTATTTCAATGGACCCTTATAGTGCTTGCAACAAAATGGTACGTATAGCAACCTTTTCGGTCACATGCGGACTTTAGTTCCCTAGCTACAAGATTCCTTACTTTCTTCCAACTCCAAGTCTATAAATACTCAAGCTTGGAACTCCTAAGCCATTTCAAGCATACACCTGCTATACACATATCAGACCATATCCATGAGTGGTAGAAATGTCATAGTTTTTCCAAAGCTAATATGGAGGCCAAACTTATCCTAGACCTATTTTTTAGATCTCTCACATTATAAATCTCAAATGATGTAGCCAAATCCTCCCCACAAAATTAGTAAGAGGCTATCGCCAAAGCTCAACAATTAAATCTCATATACATGCAATCTGGATACCTCTACCATGTTCTTCCAGATGCACCACACCTGCAAAATTTTAAACATGAGTTACTAGGAGCATCTAGTGTTGCAGACGGATTGATTGGGACCATAACCAAAAATCAACCAGGGAACACATTTCGATACTCTAGAAATATACAGAGTGGCCAACCATATGGTGCCACACATGCAACACCTCTACCTCAAAACATAGGATATTATCCTAGTCAAACTACCCCCCTACAGAACCTAGTAGTTCCATACCCTCCCACGCAGGGTAGCCAATATCTCCCCACACAAGGTAGCTAATATCCCCCCCCGCACAGGGAAACCCATATCCCCCTAGGATTGCGGAAGTAGTTTCCACTTCCCAAAGAACATATGCTAACCAAGGGTAGGGGAACCAATATTTCCCTTTTCCACCGCCTAAACAAAATTACCCACCAGCAAAAAATAATGCAAAGGTTAATTTTGTGAAACCTTCCCTTGCTCAACAACAACAACAACCATTTGACCATAAAAACACGGCTAATCCGTACAATTATTGTAAGAATAAAGGAAATAGCATACCTAAGCTATAGCTTGTGCATGGGTGAAAAAATTAGCAACAACCTCCACGAGCACCAATTGGGGAAACCCCAACTGGAACCAAAAATGGTGACAAACCAATAATAAACCAAAAAGGGAAAAAAGAACTAGATTCTACAGAATAATCATGCTTGTGCCATTTTAGGGGTAATAACAGTCATTACACCCATAATTTCTCACAAATCCATGAGTTGAAGAGGATGAAATATAGTGGGGAAAAGGGGGGCAAGACCAACAAATTTAAGTCATGCAACATCCCTTTCCCCATTAAGGAGTGGTAAATACCTAAAAGTAACCCTCCCAACAACACTATCAAAATCGTCCTGGAGGAAGTTCCCAGAGTACCTCAAGTCATGAAATTTTCATGGTAGGGGAATAATTTCTCCTACAAAATCACAGTCGAGAGTATGAAACTACACCATAAACCAATCCTTCCACCTTGACTACTGCAGAACCTGCAACACCTTTGACATCCCTCGATACGCCATAGAACCCATCCCAAAGATGGTTAAAGGACCTTGACGATAAGATGGAAAGAACTCAAAGGCTACTCATGGCTATAACATAGTAAAGGACTTAGCTCAAACTCCCTCATCTATGTTAGCATTGAAAGTTTTGCAATCATTCCCAAACCAATGAAAATCATTGCTTTTTTATTTTGGAGCAATCGACTTTGTCGATTCTCGTTTAATGGTCTTTGAATTTGATAAAGCTACCCCACATCTTCCATTAGCCATTTCTTTTCAAATTATGGTCTCAGTCAAGAATATCACCATCCACTGTTGCATAGTCAATGACGGAGCATCCACATGTATTATGTCTAAAATAGTTTGGAAAAAAAATTGGATCTCCCAAACTCAAACCAGTTGAAATCACTCTCAGAGCATACGACGGTTTCCCCTTTGTTTCCATAGGCCTATACCAAGGTGTTCCAATAAAAATTATCAGTAAAACCATCATCATAGACATAGAAGTGTTGGACTCACAATTGGATTATAATATCCTTCTTGGCTAAAGTTACATGTATGAAATGAAAGAGATGACATCTCTTGTGTTTAGGGTAATGATGTTCCCCCGTGATGGGAAAATTATTACAATTGACCAACTCACATACTACAAGAAGAATACATTAACTTCCCCTAATGGTGTGCTAAATTTTGCTAGATATTCTCCCAAATTAATGACAACCTATACTAAATTTAGACTTGGTCAATTCAAACCCACAACACTCCTAGGTACTTACCTTGGAGACACCCTCATACCCCCAACAACATGAGATCTAGTGTGCATGGTGAGTTCATCAAACACCCCACATAGTGAAGAACCAGTTCTAGACACCATTAGTACTGCAACGAATGACTCTACATTCCTACCATATTTTATCGCTTAAGCACCCTCCTTATAGCCTCCACCTGGTTTTGTCTTGCACCAAGTCATGGAAAAACTTATGTTTCCAAACACGGCTCTGACGATAACTTTATGGTATCTTGCCCCTCCATCCATGTTGGAAAATTCAAGTATCACCTCGATAGGCATCATTCTTGTAGCCCCTTCTTAGGAATCCACCCTAAATTAAGCAGTTCCTACATTGAAACTAGCTAATGCCAATAAGAGGGGTAAGAAAAAAGGAAATAAGATGGAAACTTCCATCTCTTCCTCACCTAGGGTATGACCACCCTGTGCTTTGTGTGAAGTAATGGAGCACCCTGCTAACATTTTCCTTGAGTTATATGAGTTCAAATATTTTCTACGTGCCCCAAAACACTAGTGACCCCAAATCCACCTACTGGAGAGAAGGCCACACCTACATGTAATAACACATTTCGCACCAACCATGCATTCACTATATGCGTGGAATACGTGAATTACACTAATCATTGCCCCGACATCACTCGATATTGAGATGCTTTAGGAGCACTCGCGCAAGCCAATACTGTGACACCATCACTACCAACCACATTAATGGTAGATGATGGATCCAAAACCACAATTTATGTTTATGGGGAATAATATTCATGCCCATATTCCTCTTCTAGTCACTCTACGAGGAGGAACTATGATTAGTCACACCTCAACCTGCCTCCCTATGCACTTTATGCGATGAACATGACCATTTCATTAACTAATGTGTAGAGTTATGGGAATTTAGGAGGTGTTACTCTAGACTAGATGCCACCCCGAGAAAAAGGCTTAGACAAAGGCCTCATATTTTCCACATTTGTGCTTGCAACCATCATACTTTTTGTTTCCCACACCTTCCCTGATTTCACAAAACATTGGATTTCATGCGTCGATTCATCGCTTAGAACTCAACGTTAGTCAAACCAGATACCCAATTCCAGGATAACAAAAAAACGGTGGGGGATGATGGAACTAGGTCCATATTATGCGTATTCAAGGAAAAAACATATCCTAAGAGAAAGCCAGACACCCATAAACATGTTAAATCACACCACCATTATTCAGGATCTAGAAAAAATACAAAGAAGCCTCAAGAAGGATTGTCACAATCACCCCACATGTGCACCCTATGTAATAGACCTAGCCACCTGGTAAATCAATGTCGATAATTGGGAAATATTATAGCCACCTTTTTCATGTTGGTTCATATTCCACGACCTACCCGCATAAACCATGTTATGTGCTCATGACATCAGTGTCTCATCGCCTCTTAAGCACATCATGCACATAACTGTAGGCACCTTCCACATTTTCGAGCTGTGAGAGCAACATTGAGAAACCTAACATCGGGGAAAAACCTCATGCTGATACTTGTTAGTCATCAGTATTTTTTTCCTGTTTAGATGACTAAATGCTTTGTCCTAGATTTCTAGAAACAAAATTCAAGAATCATGTGAGTTCTAGAAATCTCCTCCAAAAGAAAATTTTCACTATCCCACTTCCCTACCAAAGCATGGCCTATCTATCACCCAGATAAAACCAAATCCTGGACTGATGTCCCTCACCCTCACTATGTTTTCCACCTCTGACTATAACACTATGTCTCTATTGGCCTAAGCCCTCTATTTTCATACCTTGTTTCGCCAAGAAAACCAAACTTTTTCCCTGCTCTAACTATCTAGGATGATAGTGCATAAATAGAGTGTCAAAATGTTGTCCCCTCATCCAAACCATGGTTCAAGCCTTTTCAGTCAAAAACCTATTTCAAGGACATTACAAATGAGTCAAATACAGTCACCTAGGTTATGCACTATCATGGCTCCAAATTCACTGTTTTCACAGATGTTCAAGGGTAAAGTCAAGATAACACAAGGATGGAGCTTATCATTGTCCAAAGAACATCAAATACTTCCAAAGATGTCTTCTTGATCAAGCAGTGAGCCTGCAACTGAGCAATTCACCATGTGCAAGAATTTCTGCAGGAATGTTTTGTAAATGGTCAACAGCAGAACAGAGTCAAAGGAGGCCTAAAAGCTCATAAAGGCATCCACAGCTGGTAGTAAGATACAAACAGGCTTTAAGTTTACAATGAAGACCATGATATCGTGATGGATTATTATGAAGTGTTTCCCATCAAAAGGTCCATGCAGGTCTTAAAAAAGACAATGGCATATAAGTAGCACTATACACCAATCAAAATAATCATGAAAAGTTGTTTGGCCTCAAGCATGAATATATTAGAGGGATAGCTGCCCTTTGCTTCATTCCTGCAAACAAGACCAAAAATAAATTATATTAGCCATGAGGATAGGCATCATTAAAAGAGGAGTCATCATCAAAAAATGAGGCATCATCGCAAGAGGACCATTCATAGCAAGACGGAAGTAGCAGGTATGTGTTTAATAGGAATCAAGATGTATGATTGTTTTGACCAAGTAAATAGAGTAAAACTAGGGTTACAAAGGAAAAGGCCTCCTCTACTCCTTCAAGTGCATAGGGAAGGACTTCAGGAGCAATTGATGAGTTTGAGAGGTTTCGAAGAACTTAGGAGACAACATTGTCTACCTTTTCCCTAAGCAGCCCCAACACATTGGTGTTTGGAAAAATGGAAAAATATGGTCACACGATGACAAAGAAAGCCTCATTCATCACAACAGATGGCTTGAAAATGTTTAACCAAACTACCTTCCTAATTTTTGGCAGAAAAACACTATACTCTGCAAGGTCAAAGGAAGAATGTTGCAAATACAAAATATCAGCCAAAAGGAGGAATTGGCAAAATGACAAGTTTGTTGTATAGATGATAAAAGTCATAAAACAGGTTCATATTCCAAATTATAGGGGAGAGGCATAGTTTCAGCTCCTTCAGGAAAGGTATCAAATTGGAAAGAGTCTTAAGAAGCCTCCATCAATGACAAAAGAGCAATGTTTTAATCAAATACGCCACTTGCAAGACCAAAACAGGCAAAAATACAATCAGAGGATTAGAAAGGGAAGTTAAACCTTATAAAAGTGGGTTTTTACTTTTCAATTTTTATAAAATGGTTCAAAACAGCCCCAACACAATGTATCTCCACTCCTTTGTTCATTCATGCACATAGTAAGGGTTTTTTTTTCAAAATTTCAGTAGAGTCCTTGGAAAGTTTTTTTGGCACTGCTCTCTTGTAGTAGTGCGCTGCGCGCCTGTAGCCTCCGCCTGTGTATTTTTACACTGTGCGTTGCGCTCCTGTAGAGTAGTGTTGCGCTCCTCGCAGATCTACCCACCGTGCAAAAGAAGGGCACGACACTCCGTGAAGGCACTCGGCAGCGCTGCGCTCCTGCCATTGCCCGAGCCGCCCGCCCAAAAGTGTTGCGCTCCTGCCACTGCTCCGGCCTCTGCACGACACTGCCCGACATTTAGGAGCTGCACAACACCTTGTTCAGGCTGCTACCCACGCTGCTGTGCTCCTACCACTGCTCTAGATGCTGAACGATAGCGTGTTCAGGCACCTGATTCCCATGGTGCTGCACTCCTGCCACGGTGCTGCGCGCCTGCCATGGTGCTGTGCTCCTGCCACAGTGCTGCACTCCTACCATGGTGCTGTGCTCCTGCCACTGTGCTACGCTCCTACCACGATGCTGCGGTCCTGCCACTATTCTGAATTTTCTACCAGACTTCAAGTTCAGGTTGCCAGACTCTACCCACAAGCTTCTTGATCCATTTTCTCTGCTGTGGAGGTGCTTTAAGAGGTATTGTGGATTTTTACTGCATATGAATGTCTTCCTAAAAGATAAGGCCACTAAGAAGTTTCAAATTTGGTTTAGAAAAGGAAAAGGAGTCTTAGAGAAACACTTGGCCTGCACACTGCTAATGCCTTGACCTAGTATACAAAACTCATCATCTCCTTTAATCCTTTTCCACATCATTTCACTAGCAGTATCATCCCTTTAAAGATTGTGAGGTAGGGGTTAAAAAAAAATGTCTAAAGAGGAGAATTTTAACATTGATGAGTCAAGCCAAAGGCCTAAAAATTAGCCAAAGAAGGGAGGGATGCCAAATAGGTTTTAACCTATAAACACTGAAGATTTGATGACCTCCCCTACTATTTTGATCTATTTTAAAGAGTTGGGTTGCTATGAATTCTATAAAAAGGTACAAAATCTCGAAATTCACCCTCATTTGACCAAGTTCTTTGCCCTAAACCTTCATAAACATCAAGTACACATAACCGGGGTAAAATTTGATTTGACTGCCTATGCCATATCTAGGGCCACTGGAATGCCTTGCATAGAAGAAAGGTGGCTTAAACAAAATTATCTAGACCTAAGTCACTATCGCCCATTCTTGAAACCAAGTTTTCAAGATGACTGTAAAACCATGTTCCCCTTCTCTCATCTACTGGATAGATATGCCCTCCTGATGAAGATCATCATGAAATACTTCACCTATGAGGGTAGGTTCTTCAAAGTCTATTCATACCACATAAGGCTCCTCATGCACTTCACGAAAATGAAGCTACTACACATGCCCTACTATATTTGCAAAAGTATTGAGAAAATGTCTTCCATCATGCAGAAAAGGCCTCCATCCCAACAAATGTCAAGCCTTTTTCATTCTTTCCTCATCAAAGTGATTATCTCACACCAACTAGAACAACAAGGCATCCCTTGATAGCTTTTCACCGCCCACGATGATTTCACAAATCCACAACCCAATCCTCTACAAATTCTGTCATATCATCTCAAAATCCTCCTCCTCACACACCTCCATCACCTTCCGCTGACCTTGTTCCATCTTCTTCCCATGCATCATTTCCTCAAATACACCTTCCACATCCACCTTCCCTTAAGAAATCAGAAAATGAAGAAAGCAGTGAGGGCCAAGAAGAAAGCAGTGATGGCCAAGAAGAAAGTAGTGAGGAAGAAGATGATGAAAATGAAGAAAAAAGTGAAGAAGAGGAAGATGGAAAAAAGGATAATAAAAATGAAGAAAATAGTGAGGGCCAAGAAGAAATCAGTAATGGCCAAGAAGAAAGAAGTGATGCAAATGAAGAACATAGTGAGGGAGAGGAAGATAAGAAAGAAAAAAACAGTGAGGAGGCCTATGAAATAAATGAGGAAAACAAAAATGATGGTGACAAGAATGGAAAAGACAGTCAATAAGCATAGTTTAAAGTTGTTTTCCATAGGCAAGAAAATGATGAGAAAGGGCCAACCAATGAAGGTACCCAAGGTAGTGACCATGAAGAACAAACAAACAACAGTAAGGAAGACAAAAAGGGTGAGGATAGCATGGAAGAAGGTGAAAAGAATGAAATAGAAAAAAGTGTTACAAATGCAGAGCTTGAAAAAGATGTTGAAGGTGTTGAAAATGATGAATATTATGGGACAAAAACAGAGTTTAAAGAAGAATAAAAGAAGAATGATGATGACCAAGGAGAGGTAGCCTCTCAAGGGGAAAATAGTCAACTAACCAAATACAGTCATGGAAATGAAGATGTGCCCAACAAGGATCAGAGCACCTCTAACATTGCAAAAACAGAGAGGGACAATCGTAAATATGTTGATAGTGATGGTGGTATAAAGGATAGTGAGGGTACTTGTCAAAAGGGAAACCAAAAACAAGGTAAGGGATATGCACGAACAAAGATCATCCATGAGGAGAAAAATAGTCTTAAGCTCACTATTGATCAAGCTTTGCAAGTAAAACTTGTTTCCCCTTTCACCTTTACCTATCAAAGAGGAGAGAGGCATGTGTTTTCTGCCTCGAAAGAGCAATGGGCCATGCACTGCTCCTCAACTCCAATGAAAGACAAAGGCAAACAACAAGTGGAAGAGGAAGAGGACAATCATGAAGAAGAAAAATAATTTGAGCTCATTGACATATATAGTGAGGATGAAAATGGGACAAGAATAGTAAACTCTCTTCTACAAGACTAGAACACACGGATCAAAGACTTGAAATTTGAGTTAGAGAGGTCTAAGGATATCATTCACTTTTTACAGATGCAGAACAAGCAAATGAGTGGCCAACTAGCCATCTATGAAGAAAGGGCGCTCGAGTATCAAAAATAGGCTCAAAGGTCACAAGTGCAGTTAAAGGAATACATGGGCGCCTATGAAGAAAGTGAGGATAAAGAGGGTCAAACTAGAAAGATACCTAGGACCATGGGTCTAAGAAACGCATTGGCCAAGCAAAGAGACGAAGAATCAGCCCAAGCACAACAATTTCCCCTCACCAAACTCCTTGCCATGGAAATTGAGCATAACAGAGAAGCATGGCTTGAGAGAGCCAACCTACATTTGGAGGCCAAACTAGAGAAGGCCAACAAAGACTCGAGCTTGCAAAGGAGAATGACTGAGCATTATAAACAGAGAAATCACTTTGCAAGGAAAAATCTCAAAACTGCCCAAAATGAGGGCCCGGAACAAAAATATGAAAAGTACCAAGATAGGCTTGGTATTTTGGCCCATGTTTCTCTGCAGGTCTCCAATGACCCATGAGGCACCTACCTACCAAATTTGAGGCAATTTGGACAACTTTTTGTTTTTTCCAAATTTCGACCCCTAGGAGCGCAACACCCCCTGTGCTGCACTTTTTCTTAGGGCATATTCATAAGGAGAGGCTTAAATTTTTGGATTCCCCATCACTAGAGGAGTATGCTCACCAAATTTCAGCTCAATTGGAGTTGTTTTGCCCCTCCAAAAGGGTCAAAAACACTCATTTTTTCACCTTTCTGCCCACTTTTCTGAGCATGTGCTGCACTCCTGGAAGTCTTGGATTTTTCCACTTTTTGGGAAACTTTTATAGGTCAGATTGAAGAATTAAAGGTACATCTAGAAATTATACTTCCATAGCTTTCCAACGAGCCATCACTTAGCCTTTTCCGATATCGGGAAGGCCTCCATAACACCGCTGCAAAAAGGCCTATTTTGGTGCTACGCTCCTGGTAGAATTTCAGAGTTCCACACAGTGTGCTATGCTCCTGTAACTGAGGGGAAAAAATGTGAGTTTGGCAAGCTTTCTTAGGAATTTCAGGCCTAAAAGTCAATTTTATTTCCTCTTATAGTTGGAAAAGATATTTTAATTAGATATTTCTGTGCCTTGGGCTTTACAAATCCTCAAGGACAAGTTAGGATATTTCTCTTTGGCCAATAGGCTTCTAGATGCTCTAGTAGGCTCTCTTCTCCTCATTTGTTATATAAGACATGAGGATTCATTGTAATCAGTTGGGACTTGATGTGTTTAAGAGAAATACATGGTTTTATGAGCTTGGACAAGATATTGGTTTTATGAAGTGAATGAATGGATTGTGTGGCTTGATGTTGGAGAAGATTGCCTGCAGGATTCCATAGCTTGGTGAATGGTGATGTTTTTCTAACTTGTTAATGTTTTCTTGTCCTCATTTTGTTTCAATTTTCTTGTTTTCTATAGATCAGAAAATTATAGGTTGAGATATGCTCATGGAAGCACCTCAAACCTCCTGTTTGCTATAGTTTTGATGTTTTCTTATTTTAGTTCATCTTAAGGAATTCTTGACTGCTCCTTAGGCCCACTAAAATTTTTTCTTTGTTTCATGAATGATTAGTATGTTAGCTTATAAATATGATTCATGGTATGCCCTGCTTATTTAAAGTTTTCAAAACCTATTGTGAAGCTTTTCTATGGAATACTGATTGATTAGGTTAAGACAAAGACGTCTTGTTTTGATCTTACCCTTTACCCATGCTCACCAACTTGTTTTAGAGTTCCCGATAGTTTGATATATGTTGTTTAGGAGTTCCCTCTCCATATATTGAGTTGTTTGTTTATCTTATATGTTTTCTCAAAAAGCTAATGGTGAATTTCTAAATTTAGGAGTTCTAATGCTTCTATGTATCACCAGAATGTTCATCTTACATGTTTATCAGTTTGAGTATTGTTCATAGAGATTAATGGTTTGCCCTACCTCATGAGTTATTTCTTTCAGACTATATATGTTTAATACCTCTTAGTTTTTCCCAAACCTAATGTTCACCTCATACATCACCTAAAGGATCCATTAACCTTGCTAAATCGGCCTTGCAATACACGCTGCTTCATCATTTAGACACCCTAGACTTCATCTGACCCCATAGCCCTACTGCTTTTACAACCTCTTATTTCCACCTATCCTACTTATTCATCTTACCCCAACCCAAAACAAACAAACAAATTACAGTTAACAACTAGCCTAAAATCAATCATCCGAAGTAAACAAGTTCACATCCTTCGCACAATAGAGAGAGCCCTCTCTAAGTCCAGGAAGGCTAGGTCCTAGGACTCCAAAGACTGGTCTGATGTTACCCTATCATTTGGTTTAGCCAATCTGCCAAATCACGAGACCCTAACATAATGGCAATCACGGTGGGACCTTCTAAGTTCATAACAATCTAAATACCCCTTAGGAATCTAGAATCCCTTCATCAAATAGTATCCTATGATTTATAGCTACCTCATCACTATCACCAACATAATGATGATTATGATGCAACCTCTTATGTCAGTTACAAACTAAGTATCCCTTAGGAATTCAGAAACCTTCGTCAAATCATAAAGAACTTAAGTGATAGCCTAAGAGTAGAATATAGTTTTTTCACCATCTTAGCAAATTGATGACTCAGCTATAGGACACTCTTACAAACCTTAAGGGCTGCATATAGAAAACTTAGAAAACCCCAAAAAATTTCTAGATTGGCTTTTTTTCAATATTGGTGGTGGACCATAGATGACATATCTTAAAAACAACCAAAAATATCCACCTGGAGACTCCACTAGCCTCCAGTAGGCCTTCTAAATTTTGCTAAGTATCTATAGACTCCTGTAGGACTGAATCAAAACAACATTAGAAAATATAGAACCTTAGTCACACATGGTGTGAGTTTTATAGCACTTAGAGAGGTCAGCCTTACGAAAGCAGTCATAAACTTTCAGCCTCTCTAAATTTTGAATTTGAAAACTGGCTCCACGAAGAATCAATACTAGATCTCATCCGGACCCAAACCCTCCTACTATAGTTGATGACCCAGAAAGGATTTTTTGGAAAACTTCTGAAACTAGAAACTTAGCTACTTATAGCACCATTCATCGAGCAAGCTCCATACTTGAACATCTTACAGCATTGCAAGACCCCCAATGTGACTTACACCATACTAGAAACCTTTTTAGAACCAAGTCACAAAGTAAAATCGACCATACCGATCTTGAGCCTATAGACTTGCAACAGAGTCCTAGCAGAGAAGCTTCCCCTTCCACACCACCTAATCTACAAGTTCTCCATCACTTCGGCTCTTTTCACCCCAAGTCTGCTCAGAATCAGTTTACTGGTCCAAGTACTTCTGCCAGACCCATTCACACCACCACTATGCAAACCACTCCATCTCATAGCACAAATCCTCTGCTTGTAAATCCACCATTATCTCCCACCATGGTAGCATGGTATGCACCCCTTGTGTTACCGCAACCTTTGGTAATTTTTCCAAATGATTACCAATCCATAATCCCACACTTCACCGGGGTTGAATCCACTACTGCCCAACAACATGTAGATAGAATGAATGACACTTTTGACTACATGGAATTAGAAGAGGAAACCATGAAAATGAGAATGTTTGCCCAAAGCCTAGAAGGAGAAGCTAAGAAATGGTTCAAAAGCCTAACTCCCAACAACATACATGATCTCCCTTCCCTTTACCAAACTTTCATAAACAAATTTTAAATCAAGAAAAACCCTCTTCAAATCCTCTCAGAATATAGCAACCTCAAAAGAAACACAAGGGAAAGTGTCCAAGACTATTGCACTAGATTCAATAGTGTTTACAACGCGCTACTGCCGAACATGAAACCCCCATTAGGCCTAGCCTTAGCTAAATTCCTAGAGGGTTTTGACCCCGACATGGCCTATCAACTAAGAGAAAGAGAACCCCTAACTCTAGAAGACATGCAAAAAGGAGCTATAAGTGTGGAGGCCAAATTAATTGAAAAAATACCTACGCTAAGATCAAAAAAGAGGGTAACATACAAAGATGACACCATGCCCTCCACCTCCTCATCTGATTCCAAGATGGGCAACCTTCTTAGGACCATGGAAATAATGATGGAAAGAATAAGCATAAACGAAAGAACACCCCCTAGGGACAACCAAACAAATCCCCAAAATAGAAACCAGAATCAAAACTTTAGAAGAGACCCGCCACAAAACAGACCAAGGGAAAATGATCAACAAATTAGGCCACCCTTCCAAGATAACTATGCTGACGAAGGGGAAAGAGATATTGAACAACCATATGAGAATCATCTAAAGTTAATAGGCTTTGATAGTGAGGGTGAGGTTTTTCTCACAGAAGAAGAACAATGTTTTTTCTCCTCAAACCAAGATGAAACAAGCTATGAAGATTCTAAATATCACGAATTGGGATTAGAAAATTCCATAATGGAATTCCATAGGAAATATGATCTTAGGAGTAAGAAAAACCAAGACAACTCCAGGAAAAACAACTCAGACACTGCTGTTAAGAAAACTCTCGTAAACATTCTTAAAATAACAACAGACAATAACAATACAATGGCTAAGAAAGCTGATCCTAACACAGATAAAACCATCCAATCAAGTATTGGCACAAGATGTCCTAGCACCTCTGCTAGTGGCCCTGAGAAAACTCTAATTACCAAAGCCCCGAATCAAAGTCATCAAATTAAAAATGTGGAGAAATTTATGGCTGATAAAACTGATGTAAATATGTCTAAAACTCAAGTACCTTTCAGTTTTGAAGGAGAGATTGATAAAATAAAAGCAACCATCCCTCTCACTGAACTGGTAACTTAGGATATGTACTGCTCCCAAGTCTTGAAAGTCTTGAACATAGGAAATGTTACCAACACTCTGAATTTGACAGATGATAAACCAGAGTTGTTGTTCGGACTAGAAGTAGATGGAAAATACTAGGAAGGAGCCATTCCCCCATTCTATGTTAGCCTAAACATACACGACAAAATCATACATAATTCCATGCTAGACTCTGGTGCCTCTCACAACCTCATACCGAAGGTAGTGATGGAAATATTGGACCTAGAAATAACTAGGCCCTACAAAGATCTATATTCTTTCGATTCAAGAAGAGTTAAATGCTTGGGCCTGATCAAGGACTTATCTATCAATCTGGCACAAATCCCTGCTAAGAGCCTGGTCATGGATATAGTCGTGGCTGACATTCCCCCCAAATATGGCATTCTCTTGTCTCGGTCTTAGGGAGCTAAACTTCTGGGAAACCTCCAACTTTACATGTCTTATGCTACTATCCCCGTTTTCAATCAAACCAAAAAATTGTACAAAAAAACCCACATGAAATATATGGTGAGTAGCCTAGATAGGCCTAACAACACCCCTGTTTATTCGATACATTCAGATTTGGATTCTTTTAACTTGTATAATGAAAATGAGATTACTGCACAAGTAAAAGGAAGTGAGAAAGAGCTAGGCCCATAGGAACACTCATACTCGCCCTCAAATGAGGAAAATGATAACCAAAACTATATCAACCCTGAACAACAACTCAGTGATAAACATGAAATAGAAACACTTTGGAACATGAGCTTTGACGGTTCATGTGGCAAGGCTGGTTCAGGGGCTGGTGTTTGGATAAATAACACAAACGAGGGCCATTCTTACCAGTTGGAGTTTAAATGTACTAATAACATTGCATAGTATGAGGCTCTCCTCCTCGGTTTATACTTTCTTGAAGACTTAGGAGCTAAGAAAATATCAGCCCAGGGAGAGTCAAAGCTGGTCATTAAACAGATCAAAGGTGAATACTCAGCCAAGAACCCAAGATTAAGAGAATACATAAATGCAGCCCTAGACCTCCTCAAAACTTTCAAGAAATATGAGCTCACCTACATTCCTAGAGCCCAAAATAGCCTTGCCAACGAGCTCGCCTTTGCCGCCAGTAATTTCCAAATATCACTTGAAAATGAAAAAAACCCTATCAAAGTCAAACATCACCCTACAGTACCCGACAACATTAATCATTGGCAGGTATTTAAGGGTGAAAAATAAATTGATGATTTCCTACAATCTAGGAATGAATTTACATTGACTAAACCTAGCTTAGAACATGGGGAAGATGATCTTGCTGAAGAATGAGATGATGAAACAGAGTTGCCCTCTTTCACTGATATAAATCTGATCACACATCCTTATAAATCTGAGATGTGTGAGGACCTAGACCAAAGAGACCTTGAGGTCTTACACTATAAGAATGACACATTACCAAGAGGCCTTGCACCTTTGGAAGAGTTGTTCGATTTTAATGATGTAGCTAAGAAACCAAAGATAGAGTCTACTAAGGCCAATGTAGAGGAATAAAACATAGGAAACACTAGGGAACCTAAAATGATCAAAATTTCTAAGACCCTTCCTCCTCACATAAAACAAAAATACATTGATCTCTTGAAAGAGTTTAAAGATGTGTTTACATGGGGGTACCAAGATTTAAAATCTTATGAAAAAAGCATTATTTAACACAAAATCCCTCTCAAGGAGAACCAGAAACCTTTTAAACAAAATTTAAGAAGAATAAACCCTGTCTTATTACCTCTAGTTGAACAAGAGATCAAAAAGATGTATGACACCGGGATAATAGTTCTGTTGACCACCTATAAA
Organism: Pinus albicaulis; assembly: GCA_034641835.2. Taxonomy (NCBI): domain Eukaryota; kingdom Viridiplantae; phylum Streptophyta; class Pinopsida; order Pinales; family Pinaceae; genus Pinus; species Pinus albicaulis. Next base: position 232,574,400 of record CM076582.1, on the reverse strand, counting down.
ATTTGTTCTATCAAAAGGTGGCCAAAACATTCTTCAGTCTTCAAGAAACACTTTCATGGCCAAAATGTTATCTCTTGAAGCCTTTGGAAGATCTCATGCTCATGTCTAAAGGTCTTCACTGCTCATTCCCTTCATAACTCAAAAATTCTACTGAAAATTCTATGAGAGAACTGCTGCAAAATCCCCTTTTCTCCCCTTCCTTCACTCAGAAACTAACCTTCATTTTTACTCCCTTTTTCCCCATCATTTTCCTCTATTTTCCTTTTTTCCTCATCTCTCCTTCATAAAATTCCCTTTGTAGAGTTTAAAACTACTTTTTTGAACTCTGTCGAAACTCTCAAAACCATTTAAAAACCATTGAAAATCTATGAAAAAACCCATTTCTTATTAAGGGTTTAAGCCCCTTTGGGCCAAGTCTAAACCAATTCCCCACCGTATGCCCATGATGCCAAGACCGAGTGCTTAAACCTTTCGGTGCTAATCGCATCACAAAAATCCAAAGCACGCAAGTCTGTTTTCATGGTGTTAACAAAAAGTTTCGATGCCATTAGCCCTTTGTTTCATGACTCCGATCGTATTATTATACTATTTTTTATATAAACTATGGGCCTGCCTTCCGTGCTTAAAACCTTGTGAATAATCTTTCCCGATCCATTTTTTCCTTTGTAAAAACCCGAAAACCCATTTATCCAAAGTTTTTTCTAAAAATGCCAAAGTCACGTGGTAAATATAAAATGGTTAGATTGAAAGACCAATCGCGCAATCGCATCGGAGGAATTCGCAAATGGTTAGATTGAAAGACCCGCATCAAAAGTTACGATGCAATTGCATCATATATATAAACCCCACCCCCTTTCATCACTCAATAGCATTGGCCCTCCTGATCGCGCAATCACATCAAAGATTTTCATCGCACCCTTATTTTCCTCCCACTGACTGCGATCCTCCGATTGGATCTGGACTGTCCACGTGTCCAGATCGGACGGCCCAGATCTAATCTCGCTTACTATCGCCTTCCACCTTTCACCAAGGGGTTTTCAAGACCGATTTCCACCGTCGATCATCGTACGATCAACGGTTCTGTTCAATTCTTCCTTCTACTCCTTTTAAACCTCCTCTCGGCTAATCTCCACCATTGGATGATGCCATCCAACGGCTCTGCTCTCTTCCCACGCATCTGAAGCAGTAAACCCAAAAAAACAGGATTTTATGATATATTTGTTGAATTTTGCAGGTAATGAAGGTTTTCCATTATGTTGAAAGAAAGGGCCGAGGGCTAGGAATAACAATTCCCATACCATTTCTTTATCAAGGGAAAGTCGTTCGCAGAGTTTAAGATCCATATTTCCCCTGCGCAGCCTGCACATCAACAAGACACTGTGTTTTTTAAATCACAGTTAAAAGAGTATCGGTTTTTTCCAGAATAGAAGATCGAAAACACTAAACTAAAGTAACTTAAAAGTGTTTTGGGAAGAAACGAAGACATCTGTCGATCCAAGAAAGCCTCCACCACTTGAAGCAGAAGCTAATCGAACCCTCTCCAGCTCCTAAAGGCACCTGTAGCCTTACAGTAATAATAGAAGTATTAGTCATTATCTAAAACAAGAGGTGTTTACCCGAGGACGCCTGAACAATTAATACAAATCAACGATCTTATCTCTAATTGTCGGCAAAACTATTTTAAAGATTAAAGAACAACCCAGAAGCTAATCTTTTCGATCATTAGACCTCGGGGAGCAGCAACAGAGTTACTTCAAAGTGACACCGAGCCTCCAAAGTAAAACAAAGCTCCCACCGAGCTTAATCCTAAGTATAAATCAATTAATGCAGATAAACACCTGTAAATTTATTCATCGAGGCCTTCAAAGGCCGAAGAGTCATCAATCTGAATTAATTGACCCAGGAGATCTTTATTCAGATCCGACCTCCTCATTCTTCTATAAATACTTCTGTAGAAGATGAGTAATGGTTGGTCTCTGGACATCTGAATGTATGTAATAGTTTCTGAAGCTATTGATGCCCTGTTTACAACTTGAAGATACATAAGCTGATATGAGAAGTTTGAAGTTGTAAAGACCCACCGGGCTTGCTGATTGTAACTGGTTTCAACATCAAGTACAAGCTTCTGATTTATGGGATCCTGATTTATGTCAATGGGGATGTGTTCCTCACTTTCAATTGTTATTTTTCTTAATGTTTTCACTCTGTCCACTTTCTCTGATAAAGAGCAACAAACATAGAGCTAGGATTTACTCTCAACAGTACCCTACTCTTACTAAAAGCTTTATTGTCTATGTTTTCTTCATTTGAACATTCCCTTTGAAGAGTATATTAATGCAGGTCGGTTTAAAGGCACTTGCCTAATCTAAATTGCTCCTTCTCACTGTTATCTATGGTTTTCTTATTGAATATGCTGAAAGCAGGGTAGTTTAAAGGCACTTACCTGATCTTAAGCTGTTCAACTATTTTTTAAATGTTTTCTAACTGAAAGTACTTCAAATGTAGGCTAGTTTAAAGGCACTAACCTAATCTCTGAATACTTTCATGTTTTTCTTTAAGTACATGCTGAAAGCAGGGTAGTTTAAAGGCACTTACCTGATCTTAAGCTATTCAACTGTCTTTTAAATGTTTTCTAACTGAAAGTACTTCAAATGCAGGCTAGTTTAAAGGCACTAACCTGATCTCAGAATACTTTTATGTTTTTCTTTAAGTACATGCTGAAGCAAGATAGTTTAAAATAACTTACTTGATCGTAGGTTGTTTCACTGTTTCTTCATTTGTTTGTCCTCTATTTCCTATCTGTTTCATTCCATAAAATCACCTTAAGAGATCCTTTGACATAAGTAACTTGCCCCATGGATTCTTCTTGGACCTTGCTGTCAAATTAAAATCCTCCTATGACTCCATAGCCCAATGGGTTAAAACTGTCTTTTCCTTTCTGTCAGCCGAATCATTCCTTCACTTGCAGACATCTTCACCCTTTATTTTGAATTGCGTTTCATCTTCATCATGTCTTTTCCCAACCAAAAACAAACAAACAAAACCTATGCTCTTCATAACTAGCCTAATATCACAATTTCAGCTATTAAAGATCACATATTTTGAACCTATTCGTAGAGAGATCCCTCTCTGGATTCAGGAGGGCTAGATCCTTGAATCCCAAAGCGGTTTGATGTTCTCCCTGCAGTTGGAATTTTTCCAATATTGCTAATTACAGGGTGCTAACATACTGGCGACTCCACTAGGGAAAATTTGAGTTCATAGTTTCTTGGCCAGCTTTTATAAAACTCTTTAGTTTTCCATACAACCACAGAAACTCTGAGAACCCAAAATGTTTTAGATTGGTTGCAAATAAACATGGTTGTGGACCATTAAACCTTTTACCTCCTAAGGAGCTAAAAATTCCACTTGGTGACTCCACCATCCTTAACAGACCTTAAGACTCCACTGGGAAGAAACTTTGTCATTGTAATATTATTCAAACTCAGTTAGAGGCTGTAGGATTAAAATTTGTGTAAATATATTAGTTGAACTTTTAAATACTGTCATACCTGGTTGAAATTTTCCTGTTTATTTTGGTCTGAAAAAACACAACATAGTGGCTCCTAGAAAGATTCATACTAGATCCTATCCTGACCCAGATCCACCTGAGATAGTTGATAACCCAGAAATTATTCTTAGGAACTCTTCTAGGATTAAATTATCAACTATTGTCAAATCACCCTTGAGAGCTAATTCAGTCCCTGTAAATCTTTCAGCTCTACACCAATCACAAGTTGACTTTGTAAATCCCTTTAGAACTAGGTCTCTTGGTGATTAAGATCAGTTAGATTCTGAGTCTTCACTTTCTTCTCCTGAAACAAGTGAACGTCCTGGTAGCAGAGAAAAAACACCTCCTGATTTACATTTCCTTCACAACTTAGGTGTCTCTCATCCAAAATCAGCTCAGCAATCTACTCCTAGTCCATCCACTTCTGTTCACCCTACATCCACTGTTCAAACCACTCCACTTCAGCCCACTTTCCCTTTCGCTAATACACCCCTTATAAATCCACCCCCACCACATATGATGGCTGCATGGTATGCTCCCTTAGTCCTTCCTATACCATTAGTCAATCTTCCACATGACTATCAGTCTAAGATTCCATTGTATGATGCTAGCAATACTACAACTGCATCACAACATGTGGATAAGATGAATGACTACTTTGACAGAAATGAAATTGATAATGATTCTGTCAAGCTTAGATTATTTGCTCAGAGATTAGGGGGAAAGGCAAGAAAATGGTTCAAAGGTTTAACCCCCCATAGTATTAATGATCTTCAAGCCTTCCATCAAACATTCTTGAATAAATGGGAAGTAAAGAAAAACCCTCTCCAAGTCCTTTATGACTACAAGAACCTCCATAGAGACACTAGGGAAAGTGTGCAAGCTTATTGCACTAGATTTAATAGTGTGTATAATGCACTTTCCCTAGAACTAAAACCTCCACATGGCTCAGCTTTAAACAATTTTCCTGAAGGGTTTGACCCTGAGATGTCCTATCAGCTGAGAGAGAGAGATTTTGCAACTCTTGAAGACATGCAAAAGGGTGCTCTTTCTGTGGAAGTCAACTTGATGGAGAAGAGAGCAAGAATGAAAATTGAAAAGAGAGTGTCCTTTAGAGAGGAAAATGCACCTTCTACTTCCAAATCAAAGATGGAAAGAATGATGGAGGAGATGATGAAGAAAATGAGAATCCTTGAGAGAGCACAAGCAAGTCAAAAACAAACTGCTCCTAAAAAAAAAAAACCAGAATCAGAATTTTAGAAGGAACCAACCTCCAAATAGATCTAGGGAAGATGATCAATAGATCACTCCTCCCTTTCATCAAAACTATATTAGTGAGGTTGAGGAAACAGATGAGATAACAGAAGAATATGATATCAACATGTTGGGAGTAGATAATGATGACTTTGAGGTTCATTATGATAGAAAACAAGGTCTTTATACCCCTTATGATGACAACAGAGATGATGATGAAGGTTATTTTCTAGACATGGAAAATGTCCTCATAGAATCCGAAAAAGAATATGACCTTAGGAGCAAAGCCAGTCAACAAACTCCCAACACCAAAACCTCTAACAAATCTTCACAAAACAACACTGCAACCAAACCTAAAGTTGTCAAACATAAGGACAAAACAGTAGTTGTGAGTTATCATAATGGTAGAGAAAAATGCACTCAAAAAGGTGAAAAACAGAATGCAGACCTTAGTAGTACTAACACTTCAGCTAGTAATCTTGTTAAAACCATTTTATCAAACATAAATAGAAAAAATCAGCGAGCTGATGTTGAAGATAATCTAGCAGCTAGTAAGGCTGAGGCAAGTTCTTCAAAAACCAAATTCCTTTTAGCCTCGAGCAGGAAATTTCAAAGATCAAAATCTCGGTTCCCTTGACTGAGCTAGCTGCCCAGCATGTATATAGAGCCCAAATTTTGAAGGCTTTAAATATTGAGGATAATAATGACACAATAAATTTTAATGATGACCAGCCAGAGCTCATTTTTGGTCCTAAAATTGAAGGGAAATTTCAAGAAGGGATAGTACCTCCGTTCTACGTTAGCCTTAATATCCATGAAAAAATCCTGCATAATGCTATGCATGACTCTGGAGCCTCACACAACCTTATGCCAAAGGTGATAATGGAAAGGCTAGGGCTAGAAATAACCAGACCTTACAAGGATTTATATTCTTTTGAATCTAAGAGAGTGAAATGCCTTGGCCTAATCAAAGACCTTTGTGTAAGTTTGACTCAAATCCCAGCCAAGTACATGGTTATGGATGTTGTGGTGGCTGATGTGCCTCCTAAGTATGGCATGTTGTTATCAAGGTCATGGGGTGCCAAGCTGCAAGGGACAATGTAGATGGATGGGACATATGCCAGTATCCCTGTCTTTAGCCAGCTCAAAAGACTATACAGAGAGGCACACTTGAAATTCATGGTCAGTAGCCTAGAAAAGCCTGAAAATTCCCCCATTTACTCTGTCCATACTGACTTGGATTCGTTTATCCTGTACAATGATGAATCCTCAAATAAGCCAGAGCTAGAAGACAGCGACTCAGCCAAACAGTTAGAGACCCCAAATCTAGAAATAAATGCAGTTCTAGATATGGAATAAAACGAGAGAGAAATTTTGGAACAACGCGTTGAAACAACAGACCAGAGTGAACAAAGCCAAGATGGAAAACAACAGACTGCCCCTCACGCTCAATTCCATGAAAATCCTGAGGAACGAGACCCAGTACAACATATTGTGGATCTCAGAATAGAACATAATGATGAAACACTTAATGAACGAGTCACTTTAACAGGATTAATGGTCGATAGGAAGGAAGAGAAACACAACTTAGAAGTGTCAAAACAGTTTGATGCATTTGAAGACATTAGCTAACCAAACAAAGGTCTTGAGCTACGAGTCATGTGTCCATTGCTGTTAAAACTTGAAAATCAAGAGAACAACCTTCAACACAGCGAAAAACCTGAGGAGGTGAAACAAAGACAACTAAGTGCCACGATTTCACAACAACCTTTGAGCACGTTGGTTGAAGAAGACAATAACCAAGACGAAACCGAAAATAGTCCTCTGTGGAGTATGTATTTTGATGGGTCATGCACTAAGAACAATGTTGGTGCAGGTGTCTAGATTACCAACACTGAAAACAATCACACAGAAAGCATTTCCTACAAATTAAACTTTCAGTGTTCCAATAACATAGTAGAATATGAATCCCTTCTCTTAGGCTTACATCTATTAAAAAAGTTAGGAGCCACAAGAATTAATGTGTATGTGGATTCAGAACTAGTCATTAAGCAAGTCAATGGGGAATATAACGCAAATCATCCCAGACTTAGAGTGTACCGAAACGATGTCATGGAACTTTTAAAAGCTTTTGAGGATTCCAAATTGATTTTTGTTCCAAGAAAAAGAAATATTTCCACCCACAATTTAGCCTTTGCATATAGAATATGCTTAACTCCATTTGAAACCAAAGACTGTACAGCTCAAATTAAGTTTAGACCAGCTGTGCCAGATAATGAAAAATATTGGCAGGTCTTTGAGGGTGACAAACAGATAGAGGATTTCCTGCTTGCCAGGAATGAATTTGAGTTATCTAATTCAGATTCTAAATCTGATGAAAATCACCTAAACAAAAAGTCCCCTAAAAAAGAAAAACCATCTGGTCCCGTAAAAATCAACATGTTAACTAAAAAACTTGAAACTCATACTGAAGAATACAAGGACACAGAAAACGAAGACATTGAGGTATTGTCATCAAAAGACAAAGACATACCTAGGGGGCTAGCACCGTTAGAATACCTCTTTGATTTTAACGACGTAGCAAAGAAACCCACCATAGAATACACAGAGTTTGAGGTCGAAGAATGCGACATAGGCACCAAGGATCAGCCTAAAATGATTAAATTAGCTAGGTCCTTGCCACCAGACATGAAAAGGAAATACGTTCACCTGTTTAAAGATTTTTTCGATGTGTTTTCCTGGAGCTATGAAGAGTTAAAAGCCTACGATACAGAAATCATCCAACACAAGATCCCTTTGAAATAAAACCAAAAACCCTTTAAACAAAAATTGCGTCGAATTAATCCAATACAACTGCCTCTAGTAGAAAAGGAAATCAAGAAAATGTATGAGGCAGGAATCATTGTGCCTGTGAGGTTTTCAGATTGGGTTTCTAACCTTGTAGCCGTGAGGAAAAAGACAGGAGAAATCAGACTATGCATTGATTTCAGAAACCTTAACAGAGCCTCCCTAAAAGACAATTGCCCTTTACCCAAAATGGAACACATTCTACAAAGGGTAGTTGGTTCAAAGAGGATCTCTCTGTTAGATGGTTTTTCAGGGTATAACCAAGTTTTAGTACCCCCAGAATACCAACTCAAGACAGTTTTCACCACCCCTTGGGGCACTTTCATGTATGTGAAAATGCATTTTGGATTAATGAATGTTGGGGCCACTTTAAAAAGGGCCATGGATATTGCATTTTCAGAGGAGATAGGGCACTTCATTGTAATTTACCTTGATGACATAACATTTTATTCCAAATCTGATGAAGAGCACCTGAAACATTTAAGAAAGGTCCTTGAAAAGTGCAAAAGGTTTGGGTTATCTTTAAATCCCAAAAAGATAGTGTTTGGCCTTCAGGAAGGTAAAATCCTTGGCCATATCATATCAGAATAAGGGATTAAAATAGATCCAAAAAGAGTTGAGGGAATACTACAGATTATCCAACCAAGGAACATAAAAGAATTGCAATCCTTTATTGGAAGGATTAACTTCTTGAGGCGGTTTATTCCCAACTTAGCAGAGCTCCTTAGAAACATGACTAATATGCTCAAGAAAGAAGTAGGAGTGAAGTGGACTGTAGAAGCCAAAAAATCCTTTGAATTGGTAAAACATGCACTCACCCGAGCACCAGTCCTAATCAGCCCAGACTTTTCAAAAGAGTTCCTTATTTTTTCCTTTGCCTCAGAGCATACTGTGGCTGCAGTCCTGTTGCAGAAAAACCCAGAGGGACAGGAATAGCCCATTTATTTTTTCAACAAGGCTTTAAGGGATGCACCCTTGAAATATAACATAATTGAAAAACATGCCTATGCTTTGGTAAAGGCCTTAAAGGAATTCATGGTGTATATTCTACATTCCCACATCATTGCCTATGTACCTAATATAGTGGTAAAAGATATCTTGTCACAAGACCCAGATGGAAAGAGAGGAAAATGGATTGCTGCTATATTAGAGTATGATTTGGAAATCAAACCCACCAAACTTATTAAAGGTCAGGGCTTAGCTCAATTAATGGCTGAATCTAATCTACAAGCGCTTGACATTAACATGGTAGATGCCTTGGATGAAAATGAAGAATTACATGCTCCCACTGTCGAAGAGCAGTTTCAAAACTCACCTTGGTACACTGACATCTTGTATGTGATTACAAATCTTAATGCTCCTCCTGATTTATCAAAAACAAAGGCAAGGTTTTTAAAGTTTAAAGCTAGGAATTATTTCATTTTAAATGAATGTTTATATTAAAAAAATGATAATGGTTTATTTCTTAAATGTTTGCCTGAAGTTGATGCAGAAAGGATCAAACATGAATTCCATGAAGGAGAGTGTGGAGGTCATCTTTCCTGGAAAACCACAGCCAATAAAATCCTTAGAGCTAGCTATTACTGGCCCACCCTCTTCCAAGATGTCCATAAAATGATAGTTGCTTGTCACAAATGCCAAATTTTTGAGGGAAAAAGAAAACTTCTTCCTTTACCATTACAACCTATCACTGTTGAAGCTCCTTTTCAACAGTGGGGCCTAGATTTCATAGGAGAAATCCATCCTGCTTCATCTGCCCAACACAAATGGATTCTCACAGCCACTGACTACTTCACAAAATGGATTGAAGCCATCCCTTCTAGGAATGCCACAGATTCTGTCATTATAAAATTCCTTGAAGACCATATCTTGTCTAGATTCGGATGCCCTAGGAAGATTATTACTGATAATGCTGTTGCTTTTTGTTCCAAAAAGATGATTGATTTTTGTCATAGGTATCAGATTACACTTGGTCATTCTACTGCTTACTACCCTCAAGGTAATGTGCTAGCAGAATCATCAAATAAAATTTTGGTGACCATCATCAAGAAGCTTCTTGAAGAGAATAAAAAATCATGGCATAACAAGTTGGTGCATGGTCTGTGGGCAGACAGATTGACCACAAAAAATTCCATTGGAATGTCCCCTTTCTAGCTTGTTTATGGAGCAGATGCAGTGTTTCCTACCAACCTAGTGTTTGTGCTCAACTTAGTGTTCCTAAATTGAGTTCATTAATTGTTAACTAGGGCTAGTAAACTGCTGAAGTGTGGTGCACTATATGTGCCTAGGTATTTGTTTCTCACTACATTGTGTTTAGTGTTTTATAATGTTTTTGGTTTTATGGTTTTATGTTTGAAAAGGGAAAGAACTAAGTGCTGGTGAAAAGAAGCTATTGGTTATATTAAAACAGAACAAAGCCTAAACTATGGATGGCAAACAACAAATGCAAAGCTTGATAATGACTTCATTTCAAGGAAGTAAATCACAACATGAGCTTGAAATTATCCAATTCATTCATTAAATATGTGTTGGAAGAGCTTGAGAAATGGACAAGTTAAGTGTAAATGAAGTTCTCCTAAATAAAAAATCAACTCACAATATTACAAAAAAATGATTATTTGTAACACAGTAAGGTTTCTATTCTAGATTAACCTATGATGCTGAAGTTACCCTATTCTGCAACTTGAATTATCACTACTAGGCCTTATTCAGAAGTTTAGAGATTTTCTAGAACAATGTTTGGGAAAAAGGCTATAGGTGAATTTGTAAAAGATTTGCAGAATAATCAAAGCCTTAAATTGATATTACTGACCCCTATTCATGTGATGATGTATCAATATAAATTTAGAACAAAATTAATTTGTAAATAATGAAGGCCGAGAGAATAATTTTGACAACTAGTACTACTTGAAATAAAATGGATAACACTAGGCTAGAACGCGGTCTATCAATATTAAAATACAATGACTACAACTAAACTAGAATGCCATTAATCTTTTATTGAAACAAAATGAACTGAGACTGAACTAGAGTGCTACTAATCTACTTGAAGTACAGTGAACAGAGTTAAACTAGAATTCCATTATCAAACTTGAAATGTAGTGACAGAGCTGAACTAAATGCAATCAACCTTCGGAGTGTTATAACTAAATTAACATGCAGCTAGTCTATGGAATTCTACAGCCCATCTCGTTCAATATGAATGATATTTTGGAAGAGTTTGTAAAAACAAGTCTGGCTGTATTATTCAATGAAATTGAACATAAACATAAGATTTGAAAGCAAATACAACTAGGATCTAAGATACCACAACTGTTTCTTATTCATTGTTAATGATGTTTTGGAAGAGTTTGTAGGAGTAAGACCAGCTATGACACTTAGTGTAAACAAGCATAAATCATAAAATTCGAAAGGAAATGCAACTAAAATCTACAACACCACAGCTATGCCTTATTCATCGTGATGATATTTTGGAAGAGTTTATAAGAGTAAGTCTAGCTGTGATGATTAGTGTAAAAAAGTATGAAACATAAACTTCAGAAACTTGCTTAAGCTACAAATGAAAAAAACGAGACTAAAATACTTATCTAAACCGTATGAACAAAGCTTCTCAGGTAGAAGGGGCCCTCTACCACCGGAGTAGCACGCACAATATACTTCAAGATTGACTCAGCGCTTTCAATAAAATGATGCTTCTTTCATTAAAAAAGAAATTACTTCAAAACAGAGTGTTTTCGGACTTCTGAAATCTAACAGTCAAACACAAAATCTAACCTTGTCCCTCAGTTTCCCGAGCCATATTTATAATAAAATTACATAACTGTTTTGAGATAACCTAGGGATAATTGTATTTCCAAATTAAAATCAAACTATAACTATGATGGTGGTCTCATAATATGATTAAGGACATCTGGACTGTCCTTGTCCTATTAGGACTCTATCTCCTAGTTTGAGTTCCCACGTGCATAACCACCTACAGAATTTCGTTCAAACTTCGTGGAGAGTAAAAAATGATGAAGGAATGATTTCGAATACGACCATATGTGTTTTTCTCTGAGATGACACCTGGAACCTGCGTAGACATGAAGACAGCTGCAGAATCGGCAACTAGCTACAGAATGCCTGCATTCTGTAGCTAGATCTAGTTCAAAAAGTACTACAATGAAAAAATCATAAAAACATAGCAAGTTAGTCATGATATACATTCTTAAAGAAATTTTAATTAATTCTATTGATCATTTGAGCCTGTAATTAATAATGGACAAAGGAAATGGAGTGGAATGTGGTGGAAGAAAGAACATATTTGGAGCTCAACATACCCCCACTGCTAGGTTCTTGCATGTCCTCATGCAACTATTCCATGAACTCTGAGACCTCTGCAAGGACATCCAACCCTCTTCTTCTGCTTTTCCTGGCAATCAAAGGCCTTCTGGGCTTCCTTATGACTAACTTGAATCTCAAATTTGTGAGTGCCCTAGTTAACTTTTTATTTTTCTTCTTCAATTTTTCATTGGTCTTGTACAACTTTTGCATTTGTAGAGACAGAGTTGAATTTGTTAGCCATCAGTATTTTTTACATGTTAGTGATGACTATATCTATATCTGAGTTTTCTAGAAGTTGATTTCCTTATGTCAATTTGTCATCTAGAAAACCCTCCTAAAAACTTTTTTGCCTTTCTACTTTTCAGTCCACCCATGTCGAAATCAAAACCTCATTATCACTATCCTACATAGCTTCAGCCCTACTGGTCTGCCCATCAGCTCCAAAAGGAAAAATCCAAACCTGTTTCAAAAGTCTCCCCTATGTTAGGAAGTGGCGCTTTAAGGCATTTTACCCTTGGCAATCATCAAAAGGCCAAAAATCCTCCATCTGCTACAGACCAATCATGACTGACCTCCCACTCTACAAATGAAATTGAAAAACAGCTCTAAGTCGTGCCACTTACACCCCTAGGTCTCAGCACTGCACAAACCCCAGTCTCAAGCTGACTATTAGGTGTTTCACAGTGTTTTATGGATTCTACAAAGGCAGGAAAAATAACTTCATCTCAGGAGGAAATGCTTGAATCTACAGTTAGAAGAACAGTTGCTTCTAAATGTAACATGAGCCCGAGATATGTCTGCAAAACAGAGAGCCACTCATCAAAACACCAGCTCTCGACGCAGAAAATCACGGTAAGAGAAAGAACACCATATCACAATGAGCGGTAAGTTGTCATATTCTCGAACTCCTTCATTCACAAGCAGAGGGTTAGGGCGCCTCCTTCATCCATAAGCAGAGGGTGCTGGCCAGTATTGACTTAAAGGATTGCAAAACCCGGTTTAGCACACTAACGATGGCTCTAGTTCCGATTTCTAAGTACTAAATGATAATCACGGCGGCGCTACGGTCGAAGTATGCAAGTTAAAGGGAAAACACTGGAATTAGATCTTGTAATTAAAGTCATTGAGAGTTTTTTTATAAATACGCAAAATTGTTAAACTTTATAGAGGCATATCATTAGTAAAAACCATTCTAATCATAAGCAGCCTGCTTTTCCACAAGACCAAATTGAAGAGATGCTGACAAATCATGTCATTATCACAGGCAGAAGAAAAGGTGTTTGGTTATTCAAAGGGTGCTAACCTCCCTACTCACAGAGATTATCTTTCAAATAATTTGTCATAAGTTGACCAAGGCAAATGGTGACATTTCAGTTCTCCTCAGCAAAGAGCAGTACAATAAGACAGTGAAAGACCTCCTTCACAGGAAACAAAAAGGGCAGCTCTCTTTATTTCACTTTCTAACTCTCATGCATCACCCCCTATTTTGTCTTCTACCCACAGTCAAAGGAGAAAGCTCAAAGAGACCTAGCACTTGCATCTACAGTCAAGCAAAACCGGTCACCTGATTAGATTTACATTGCAGGCGAGATTCTGGTATAAATACCCAGAGCAAAAAAGTATTCGACCTAGTTTGTCTCTTACAAACAGGTATACCAGATCATCATATGCAAAAAGGCACTTTGGTATATTCTCAGCTTCTGGAGAAAACTTCAAAACAAACATAAGCATGTTCCTTCTAAAAAGGTCAAAGGTACCTTATCAATGCCTTTTGAGTAAAGGAAGAAGTGTTGAAAAATTTCCTTTTAAAAATGGGCAGAGGTGCAAAGGTCTGATTAAATACAGTTACATTTGGCACCCACTGTCAGAAAAAGAACCCAAGGAACACCTAACAGTTACATATTTTTCACAATAGAGCTTCTTCCTCCAAAATATCAAAAAGACCTCATATAACTCGAAGTGGCAGTGGATATGGCATATGAAAGGCAATAGCTAGAAAGGAAATTTGAATTTACAGTTGAGTGTTTCCTCCTATGCAAAAGGGTAGTTGCATTCAAAGGACATTATTATAAATCCTCCATACAGTTCAGAACATTTTTGTTCCGCAAATGCAGATATCAAAAGGGGAAACATTTGTTCATTTCTCATTGAGAAACAGTGGAAGTTTTACAAATCCTAAAAGGTATCAGTTATGTCTTGAATGGAGAATGTTTCAAGTGTTGAAACAAGGGTGGTTTCAAACAAAAAACCCTCACCGATCAATATGAAAAGGACTTCGGCTTTTTCATTTTCAAAAGGGTGAATTAAACGTGGCAAACCATTTCGAAATTCCTCAAAACACCTAACGAAGCCACCTTGTTGTTTCTTTGGACCGGAGAAAGAAGATTCAAATAATTTAACAGAGTTTTTGTTGGGTCAAAGGCTTGCGCGACGCGCCTAGAAAAGCGCGCGATGCGCCTGGAGCAAAAAATACAAAGGGCCATAACTAAGGCGCGACGCACCTGTAGTGGTGCGCGACGCGCCTGTGCGTGTTGGTCCTGTCGGCCCGACAGTGACCCGACACCACAAACTTGCGCGCCACTCTCCATTGCAAACGTGCCGCGCACATTCAAACAGTCCAAATGCCCTCAAAACACCTTTTAAGGTTGCTCAAACGTGCCAAGAACGCCACCATCAATTTTCAAGACATTCATGCATCTCCATGATCTGTTCAAAAAACTGTCAAAGTGATGGAGAAGGGATGAAGTTCACGGTCTAAAACACAGCATTGAGTTTTGATAGGAGGTATGTGTTTGTGTTAAAAACTCAGAAATTTCTATATCACTGATAGTCTAATGTCTGCATAATAGAACTGGTGTGTTCTGGTGGTATTATAAACCAAATAACCAAGCTCAAAACAGGAGGAAAGATAAAGCAGTTTTGGAGGAAGTAACATAGGGTTTTAAAGGGCAAAGCAGTGGATTCCTATTGATGATTAAAAACCTCACAAAATGTCCCCTGAGCAATATTAAAAGGTAAAAACATTGTTTGAAGGCAGAAAAAAAGTATTGTAACAAACAAAGCAGTGGGCTTATTTTCAAACATGGTAATCAAGCATATATTGCTAAAGTCACTATTAGAGGTCATTTCTGTGTGACAGAAAGCAAAGTCAATGATACCTTTTTTGTCAATTAAAAAGACTTTAAAAAGGGATTGGATGTCTTTTATTGGCCTTATAGCTATTCTTGAAATAGACTTATTAAGTAGCAGGCAAAGGATAAAATAGTGGTTTGAAAAGAGCAGGGAATTTTGTGTTTAAAGGATCATCTCAGTAAGGTAGAAACAGGAAAAACCACTGCCACTTCTTTGACCTTAAAACAAGCTGAAGTATTTAAAGCTGACATCCCCATTTATAGATATATGTCATAATCCATGTGAGGGAAAAGCAAAGACAGATCAGTGTGTTGATTATAAGAATTGGTTGTTGTGGACTAACTACAGGGTTGTTTTTGTCCACACCAAAACTCAAAAAGCTAGTGACTTTACACCATCACAGTAACCCTTTGACTGTTTAAAATTTTATGGACTGTGTTTTATCCTTAAGTCTACTTGTTGAGATTGTATACAAAAGAGGAAAGGAAGTGTTTTAGGAGCACATCTATATCAAGGTGCCCCTCTAGGCGAGACAACAGGAGCATCATGACAGTGGTAAAGATGAGCAGCTACAGGAAAAAGAGGAGAAGAGTGCTGAACAGCAGTAACTCAGTAGTGATAAAAAGCAGTTTCAAGAAGCGCCCGGCACGAAAAGAGGGGAATAGCACATCAGCTCTTAACATTTTGGCCTCAGCTTCGGAGCATGTTGCTAGGGACCCCTGGGGGTCATGTGTGCCAATTTTGAACCCTTTTCGACAACTTTTTGTTTTTTGGCATTTTTTGGGTTTTTGGTCGAAAACTCATAATTTCGCCATTTCAGTTTGAGGAATTGTCAAGGGAGGAGGATGACACCGATAGATGCCATAATTCTATGAGCAGGTCTCCAGCGATTTTCAGGGCATTTGGAGATCATTCGCCCCCTCAAATTGGCGAAAAATGCCCTCTTTTTGCACATTCTGCCCGCCATATCAGCAGTCTGCTATTTCCTGGTTTTTTTACACACAGGTACAGTTTTGGATGACTTCCAGGCCTCGGATTGAGATGGTTTCAGTTGCGCCGGAAAGTAGACACAGAGAGCTTTCCAGCAAGCCCTCATGAGCCTCATTTCAACATCGGGAAGGCTGCCTATTGCATCCAGCAAGTCAGGGGACCTTTTTCAGGCATAAATATGAAGTATTTTTGTAATTTTTGAAACTCAAAAATCTGCTTTTCCCAAATGTGCGTTAAGCTATTTTTATACTTGGGAAATGATGTAAAGTCAATATAATTTCCGTTTTTAGAAGTTTTTAGATATTTTATGGGATATTTTGTGCCTTGGGCTTTGCAAAGCCTCAAGGACAAGTTTAGATATTTTGACTTGGCCAATGGGATAGCTAGTTGCTCCATGAGGTTTTCCTCCCTCAACCCTATTTATTCCATGGGTTTCATTGTAAATCAGAGGCTGAACTTGAGAGAAGAATCAATATATTGGTCATATGAGCTTTGAAGAACATACTTGTGTTATGATTTTTGGACTGCCTCTTGGATGCTTTTGATGAATGATGAAGGATTGGTGATGGATTCCATGACATGGTAGAATGGTATAGTGTTTCTTGCTATGTTTTCGTCTTCTAGTTTTCATTCATAATACATGCTTCTTGCTGCTATAGATCAGTAGAGATTTATTTTGAGATATGCCCATGGAGGCACCTCAAAATTCCTGAATCTTCATAGCTTGATGTTTTCTTCTTCCTTAGTTATGCTAAAGAATTCTTAGCTGCTCTTTAGTAACTTAAGGTATTGTTGCTAGTTTTATTCATAAGTTCTATGAATGTTAAGTAGGATGTATGGTGTGCCACGCCTACCTATTAGCTGCCCATAGTTCTGTCCATGAAACTATCTCTTGAACTGATTAGTTTATCATCTTGTTGAACCAAGGAGGCCTAGTCCCGATCTAGCCCTTTGCCTAAAACTATGAAAGCTTGTTTGTCCAAGTGCCCAATAACTTAAAGACTGTGTTTAGGCGTTCCGGCATAGTTTTATGAGTTGTTAGTCCTTCTTATGTGTTTTCCCCAAAGTCTGATAGCCATTTCCCAAAGTTAGAGGGTCTTATACTTCTATGTATGGCTGGAATGTTTGATTTCTGTGTATTAATTAGCTCATAGTTACACTTAGCATGATTAATGGCTTGCTATAACATGTTTATGTCTGCTATCAACTAATTACACTTGAAATCCCTCGTCTTTCACAAGCTTGATGTCCATTTACTCCATTCTTCCCAAAGATCCCTTCTACCGTGAATCAAATCGGCCCTACAGCAACCTTGCATCATCATCTCATAGCTTCCTTGACCTGTTTGACCCCATAGCCCAATTGATCTGACTTCTTGTTATCCATTTTTACATCTTTGATCAATTTTATCCCTCACAAACTTAAAAACCAAAAATAAAAAAACTCACTTCATAACTAGCCTAATATCAGAACACCATAAGCGAACACACCGATATCTTTTACATCTAATAGAGAGAGCCCTCTCTGAGTCCAGGAAGGCTAGGTCCTTGGGCTCCAAAGCTTGGTTTGATGTTACATCGTCATTTGGCTCGCCAATCGGCCAAATCACGGGACCCTAACATAACGACGATCACGGTGGGACTCTGAGTAATAAACAAACTTAGTTTCCCTAATCTTTAGAGACTTTTGAGAATATTAGTTGGTTGACTTATCCCACCGCTCACTAACATAATGGCGATCACGGTGGGACTTATTGAGTATATGACAGTCTAGCAAACTTTTATAGACTCCTTAGTCCTTCAACTTTTAACTTAAACCATCAACCTTTAGAGTCATTTAGTGTAAACTCTCTGTTTCACCATCTTAGCAAAGTGATGAATCAGGTCTATAACACTCTTACATCCTAGGCTGCACATAAAACTCAGAAAAAACCAAAAAAACTCCCTTAGATTGGTTTTTGACATTATTGGTGGTGGACCATACAAGTATATCTCAAAACAAATAGACATTCCACCTGGCGACTCCACTAACCTCTAGTAGGCCTTACTATTTTATCGAACTCTAGGTTACTATCCAATAGACTTATCCCATCGCTCACTAACATAGTAGGAGATGGTAGGACACTGAGTACACAATAGCCTAGCAAACTCTTGTAGACTTTTTAGTCTTTTAGATACCTTAAACAAGCAAGCAGCCCATAGACCCATTTAGAGTAAACTCTTTTTGTTCTCATCACCCTAGCAAAGTGTTGAAACAAGTCTAGGATACTTTAACAAAACATAGGCTGCACTTAAAACTCAGAAAATCCAAAACATTCCCAGATTAGTTACCGGTGGTGGACCATAGCTAAATCTTTTAAAAAAACAAACAAGTTCCACCTGGCGACCCCACTAGCCTCCAGTAGGCCTTTTTCCCCACTAGTCCTTATAAAAACTCCTAGGAATGCAGTAAGTAAACCCAATCATCCTAATGGAAGAAGACATGGTTCAACACCTCAGGACACAAAGGAGATATGCTCCAATGAGCAGAGAACATATCCCTGGTTTCCCACACAAAATGCCCACAGATGTAAATTGGTTCGAAGACCTATCTGTCTTTCGAAATGAAAATATTGACAACCCATTTTTACACCTCATCAAATTTCATATGCATGTATGTAGCTTAAAGGTTGAATGGCATGAGGACTGCCTTATGAAAATTTTCATGGGTACATTAGAAGAGGAGGCAAGAGAATGGTATGAGAACCTAGAACCTCGCACCTTGTTTTCTTTGAAGGATTTCCACAAAGTATTTTGTAAACGATATATAGGGCATTGTCCATCTCTATCATTGGCTGAAAATTGTTGTGATCACTCTGAAAAACTCATACAACACCTTGTAAGCATTGAAGAAGAATATGGAAATTGGCATCCTGAAGAGTTTTTAGAGGAGGTCCATAATTTTCTTACCCAAGCTAACAATCAAGATGACCAAGAAAAGTTGATCCTAGATGAAATCCATCAAGAAATAAGAGAGGATCCACAAGAACTCTGTGAAAAGGTTGAAACAGATAACAATCCATCTGCCCTTTCATATAAAATACAAGAGGACATTCAGCCACAAGATCAACTTCCACAAAAGATGGAAAGAAATTGTTGCCTCATCCAAAGAAAACAGAAAATACCTTCTCCCTTAACTGAACAGGAAATAGATCAAATAATAAACATGCAGTCAGCCTCTGAAACTTCATGTAACCAAAACTTTGCTGAGTTTTCTCCTTTAAACCCTGCATATCATAAATTAGAAAAAATATTTGTAAATCAAGTTGAAGAAAAGCAATCTGATTGTCCAATATACATGGCTGGTGACATTACTTATGTTAATGATTCTCCAATGTTTAATCAATATGTTGATGATTATGACTTCCAAACAGAAACTAACTTTGCAGAAGATTCAGTTTTTGATTGTCTAGAGGAAGCTCAGTTTCATGAACTTGAGAAAAGTAAGCAGCCATCACAGATCATCTATGACACTGATAAGGAGAGCCTTGAAAGTTCAGAAGTAAGTGAAGAGTCTCGGACTCTTTGCTCTACTTCACTTCAGTCCATCAAAGATAACATTCACATAATTGGGAATCAACAGTTTTTCAGCTTTGATGATGAGGTTGAGGAAGATGGTGAAATTCTTGAGCATGTTGTAAATGAGAAGCCTTTTCCTGAAATGGTTGAAGAAATCATTTTGGACATAGAATGTTCCTTAACTCCAGTTTTGCAGCCATCAAGTTCCATTGACTTACAAATTGCAAATGATGAAGTAGAGTTTGAGAAACAAATGAGAGTTGTCACACTATCCTTTGAAGATAATTTGCTGTCAAAGTATATCCCTGCTCATCGACCTGATGACCTTCACACAGTTTTCAGCCCGCCCTATCAAAACACATCAGCTTGGATTGAAAACTACACTGCAATATATGATGAGTCTGATATTTCAAGCGATCATGAGCAAGGGGAAGAGTTGCTTTACCAGGAGAGTCCTAGATATAGCCAAGTGGAAGAAAGAGTAGTCCTGAATGAAGCCTATGTCTCAAATCCTCTAGATCAGGTATTATTCCAAGATCCATTTGTTTCTTTCCTTGAGAAGTCTAAAGGAGTAGTGGGTTCTATCATGAAAAAGTTGCTACCTAGAATGAGAAAACACTTAAGCATTACTGTCCGGAAACAAACCAAATGGGAGTGGCCTTTTCATTATTTCTGCATCATGAAAAAACTAAACCAGAATCCCCCATGTGATCATCTACTTGACTGGTTGCATTGGAAAGAAGAGTTCACCAAATATATGTTGTGTATAGATTAGATTAGGATAGAAAGACAACAATAGAAAATAAGCTTAGCCTGTGAGCACCTTTTCATTTGTAGCTTGTTTGAAGAAGAAGTGAAAAAGCAGAAAATACAAGAAACAGTGAAAAGTAGAAAAAGAGGGCAGTTTCTACAAAGCAGTGGTAAGGCCCCATGTTCCAAAAAATAGTCCTTCGGAAAGCGCGCAAGTCTAAATGCCACTACTAGTACTTCAATGTCTTGTTCAGCTATCTAGCCTAATCATAGCTGAGCATGTTTAAATTTATTTGCTGGTAAGTTAGTGAGTGCAAAGATAGTCGACATTGTGTAAGATTGACTTATCACAGAGTTTAGATTAGGGAGAGATTCTGGTTCCACATGCCTAAAACAGAACCAAAGAGAGAAGCGAGGGATGAAAAATACATTGTACATCTTAAACCCGCTTGTCTAGTTTCCCTTTATTGCAAAATAACATTTGTGTGCAGCTTGTCTTTTATGCCGCAAATGCATGACAAATCAGACTGCCCAATCCTGATTTGATCATTTTAAATTTCATGTTGTAGATTAGAGAATGAAATCCTGTCAAACTACTTAATCTTGACAGTTGATCTATCATAGGTAGAGTAATGAAGGAGTTCATCAGCTTAATCTGAACTCCCGGCAGATATAAGAGTAGAAATAGATAGGTTCATTTTGCAAAAAGAAAAATATACTTTGTCAAAAGGTTGCTAGTTCAAATGCGCCAAAGAGAAGAAAAAATGTTAGGAAAGATAGTGGGGTAGGTAGAAGGATCATTGATGTTAACCATGCTGTCACTTTTCAGAAATAACATCAAAGAAGGGTAAATTTTTGCGCCAATGGATAAGGCACTGGTCTTCATAAGCCAGAGATCTGAATTTTGGACACCTCCTGACGAGGAGCTGCCCTCCCCAAATGGAGCCACTGTTAGCCATCAGTATTTTTTACATGTTAGTGATGACTATATCTATAGCTGAGTTTTCTAGAAGTTGATTTCCTTATGTCAATTTGTCATCTAGAAAACCCTCCTAAAATTTTTTTTGCCTTTCTACTTTTCAGTCCACCCATGTCGAAATCAAAACCTCATTATCACTATCCTACCTAGCTTCAGCCCTACTGGTCTGCCCATCAGCTCCAAAAGGAAAAATCCAAACCTGTTTCAAAAGTCTCCCTTATGTTAGGAAGTGGCGCTTTAAGGCATTTTACCCTTGGCAATCATCAAAAGGCCAAAAAGCCTCCATCTGCTATAGACCAATCATGACTGACCTCCCACTCTACAAATGAAATTGACAAACAGCTCTAAGTCGCGCCACTTACACCCCTAGGTCTCAGCACTGCACAAACCCCAGTCTCAAGCTGACTATTAGGTGTTTCACAGTGTTTTATGGATTCTACAAAGGCAGGAAAAATAACTTCATCTCAAGAGGAAATGCTTGAATCTACAGTTAGAAGAACAACTGCTTCTAAATGTAACATGAGCTTGAGATATGTCTACAAAACAGAGAGCCACTCATCAAGACCTTACAGCTCTTTCCAGCATGAAAATCACAGTAAGAGAAAGACACCACTGTCACAGCAAACTGGTAAGTTGTCATGGCCCAGAACCTCCTTCATTTACAAGCAGAGGGTTAGGGCGCCTCCTTCATCTACAAGCAGAGGGCGCTGGCCAGTATTGACTTAAAGGAATGCAGAAACCCAATTTTGCTTTTTACTAAGCAGTGAAACACAGACTCTAGGTTTTCTGAGTATAAATGATAATCACAGCAGCGCTACAGTCTGAAGTATGCAAGTTAAAGGGAAAATAGAGTTCAGGTCTTGTAAAGCAAGTCATTGGGAGTTTTCAAATCATGTGAATTGTTAAACTTTATAGTGGCATATCATTAGTAAAAACCATTCTAATCATAAGCAGCCTGCTTTTCCACAAGACCAAATTGAAGAGATGCTGACAAATCATGTCATTATCACAGGCAGAAGAAAAGGTGTTTGGTTATTCAAAGGGTGCTAACCTCCCTACTCACAGAGATTATCTTTCAAATAATTTGTCATAAGTTGACTGAGCAAATGGTGACATTTCGGTTCTCCTCGGCAAAGAACGGTATAATAAGACGAGTGAAAGACCTAAATTCAATGGGGAAGCTCTGGCTTTGACTCTTTTATTCACTTTCTAACTCTCATGCATCATTCCCTGTTTTTTCTTTTACCCACAGTCAAAGAAGAAAGCTCAAAGAGACCTAGCACTTGCATCTACAGTCAAGCAAAACCGGTCACCTGATTAGATTTACATTGCAGGCGAGATTCTGGTATAAATACCCAGAGCAGAAAAGTATTCGACCTAGTTTGTCTCTTACAAATAGGTATACCAGATCATCATATGCAAAAAGGCACTTTGGTATATTCTCAGCTTCTGGAGAAAACTTCAAAACAAACATAAGCATGTTCCTTCTAAAAAGGTCAAAGGTACCTTATCAATGCCTTTTGAGTAAAGGAAGAAGTGTTGAAAATTTTCCTTTTAAAATGGGCAGAGGTGCAAAGGTCTAATTAAATACAGTTACATTTGGCACCCACTGTCAGAAAAAGAACCCAAGGAACACCTAACAGTTACATCTTTTTCACAGTAGAGCTTCTTCCTCCAAGATATCAAAAAGACCTCATATAACTCGAAGTGGCAGTGGATATGGCATATGAAAGGCAATAGCTAGAAAGGAAATTTGAATTTACATTTGAGTGTTTCCTCCTATGCAAAAGGGTAGTTGCATTCAAAGGACGTTATTATAAATACTCCATATAGTTCAGAACAGTTTTGTTCCGCAAATGCAGATATCAAAAGGGGAAACATTTGTTCATTTCTCATTGAGAAACAGTGGAAGTTTTACAAATCCTAAAAGGTATCAGTTATGTCTTGAATGGAGAATGTTTCAAGTGTTGAAACAAGGGTGGTTTCAAACAAAAAACCCTCACCGATCAATATGAAAAGGACTTCGGCTTTTTCATTTTCAAAAGGGTGAATTAAACGTGGCAAACCATTTCGAAATTCCTCAAAACACCTAACGAAGCCCCCTTGTTGTTTCTTTGGACCGGAGAAAGAAGATTCAAATAAGTTAACAGAGTTTTTGTTGGGTCAAAGGCTTGCGCGGCGCGCCTGGAAAAGCGCGTGACGCGCCTGGAGCGAAAAATACAAAGGGCCATAACTAAGGCACGACGCGCCTATAGTGGTGCGCGACGCGCCTGTGCGTGTTGGTCCTGTCGGCCCGACAGTGACCCGACACCACAACCTTGCGCGCCGCTCTCCATTGCAAACGTGCCGCGCACATTCAAACAATCCAAATGCCCTCAAAACACCTTTTAAGGTTGCTCAAACGTGCCAAGAATGCCACCATCAATTTTCAAGACATTCATGCATCTCCATGATCTGTTCAAAAAAATGTCAAAGTGATGGAGAAGGGATGAAGTTCATGGTCTAAATCACAGCATTGAGTTTTGATAAGAGGTATGTGTTTGTGTTAAAAACTCAGAAATTGCTATATCATTGATGGTCTAATGTCTGCATAATAGAATTGGTGCGTTCTGGTGATATTAGAAACCAAATAACCAAGCTCAAAACAGGAGGAAGGATAAAGCAGTTTTGGAGGAAGTAACACAGGGTTTTAAAGGGCAAAGCAGTGGATTCCTATTGATGATTAAAAACCTCACAAAATGTCCCCTGAGCAATATTAAAAGGTAAAAACATTGTTTGGAGGCAGAAAAACAGTATTGGAACAAACGAAGCAGTTGGCTTATTTTCAAACATGGTAATCAAGCATATATTGCTAAGTCACTGTTAGAGGTCATATCTGTGTGATAGAAAGCAAAGTCAATGATACCTTTTCTGTCAATTAAAAAGACTTTAAAAATGGATTGGATGTCTTTTATTGGCCTTATAGCTATTCTTGAAATAGACTTATTAAGTAGCAGGCAAAGGATAAAATAGTGGTTTGAAAAGAGCAAGGAATTTTGTGTTTAAAGGGTCATCTTAGTAAGGTAGAAACAGGAAAAACCACTGCCACTTCTTTGACCTTAAAACAAGCTGAAGTATTTAAAGCTGACATCCCCATTTATAGATATATGTCATAATCTATGTGAGGGAAAAGCAAAGACAGATCAGTGTGTTGATTATGAAAATTGGTTGCTGTGGACTAACTACAGGGTTGTTTTTGTTCACACCAAAACTCAAAAATCTAGTGACTTTACACCATCACAGTAACCCTTTGACTGTTTAAACTTTTATGGACTGTGTTTTATCCTTAAGTCTACTTGTTGAGATTGCATACAAAAGAGGAAAGGAAGTGTTTTAGGAGCACATCTATATCAAGGTGCCCCTCTAGGCGAGACAACAGGAGCATCATGACATTGGTAAAGATGAGCAGCAACAGGAAAAAGAGGAGAAGAGTGCTGAACAACAGTAACTCAGTAGTGATAAAAAGCAGTTTCAAGAAGTGCCCGGCACGAAAAGAGGGGAAAAGCACATCAGCTCTTAACATTTTGGCCTCAGCTTCGGAGCATGTTGCTATGGACCCTTGAGGGTCATGCATGCCAATTTTGGGCCTTTTTCGACAACTTTTTGTTTGTTGGCATTTTTTGGGTTTTTTGTCGAAAACTCATAATTTCGCCATTTCAGTTTGAGGGGTTGTCAAGGGAGGAGGATGATACCGATGGATGCCATAATTCCATGAGCAGGTCTCCAGCGATTTTCAGAGCATTTGGAGATCATTCGCCCCCTCAAATTGGCGAAAAACACCCTCTTTTTGCACATTCTGCCCGCCATATCAGCAGTCTGCTATTTCCTGGTTTTTTACACACAGGTACAGTTTTGGATGACTTCCAGGCCTCAGATTGAGATGGTTTCAGTTGCGCCGGAAAGTAGACACAGAGAGATTTCCAACGAGCCATCATGAGCCTCATTTCGACATCGGGAAGGCTGCCTATTGCATCCAGCAAGTCAGGGGACCTTTTTCAGGCATAAATATGAAGTATTTTTGTAATTTTTGAACTTCAAAAATCTTCTTTTCCCAAATGTGCGTTAAGCTATTTTTATCATTGGGAAATGATGTAAAGTCAATATAATTTCCGTTTTTAGCAGTTTTTTAGATATTTTATGGGATATTTTGTGCCTTGGGCTTTGCAAAGCCTCAAGGACAAGTTTAGATATTTTGGCTTGGCCAATGGGATAGCTAGTTGCTCCATGAGGTTTTCCTTCCTCAAGCCTATTTATTCCATGGGTTTCATTGTAAAACAGAGGCTGAACTTGAGAGAAGAATCAATATATTGGTCATATGAGCTTTGAAGAACATGCTAGTGTTATGATTTTTGGACTGCCTCTTGGATGCTTTTGATGAATGATGAAGGATTGGTGATGGATTCCATGACATGGTAGAATGGTATAGTGTTTCTTGCTATGTTTTTGTCTTCTAGTTTTCATTCATAATACATGCTTCTTGCTGCTATAGATCAGTAGAGATTGATTTTGAGATATGCCCATGGAGGCACCTCAAAATTCCTGAATCTTCATAGCTTGATGTTTTATTCTTCCTTAGTTATGCTAAAGAATTCTTAACTGCTCTTTAGTAACTTAAGGATACTGTTTGCTAGTTTTATTTACAAGTTCTATGCATGTTGAGTAGGATGTATGGTGTGCCCTGCCTACCTATAAGCTGTCCATAAAACTTTCTCTTTGACTGATTAGTTGATCATCTTGTTGAACCAAGGAGGCCTAGTCCCGATCTAGCCCTTTGCCTAAAACTATGAAAGCTTGTTTTTCAAAGTGCCCAATGACTTAGAGACTGTGTTTAGGCATTCTGGCATGGTTTTATAAGTCGTTAGTCCTCCTTATGTGTTTTCCCCAAAGTCTGATAGCCATTTCCCAAAGTTAGAGGGTCTTATACTTCTATGTATGGCTGGAATGTTTGATTTCTGTGTATTAATTAGCTCATAGTTACACTTAGCATGATTAATGGCTTGCTATAACATGTTTATGTATGCTATCAACTAATTACACTTGAAATCCCTCATCTTTCACAAGCTTGATGTCCATTTACTCCATTCTGCCCAAAGATCCCTTCTACCGTGAATCAAATCGGCCCTACAGCAACCTTGCATCATCATCTCATAGCTTCCTTGACCTATCTGACCCCATAGCCCAATTGATCTGACTTCTTGTTATCCATTTTTACATCTTTGATCAGTTTTATCCCTCACAAACTTAAAAACCAAAAATCAAAAAACTCACTTCATAACTAGCCTAATATCAGAACACCATAAGCGAACACACCGATATCTTTTACATCTAATAGAGAGAGCCCTCTCTGAGTCTAGGAAGGCTAGTTCCTTGGGCTCCAAAGCTTGGTTTGATGTTACATCGTCATTTGGCTCGCCAATCGGCCAAATCACGGGACCCTAATAGAATTCATATCAGTTTTCAGTTTAACCGGCTCTCTTAGAATTTCATTCTCATTTTTGATATGCCTGTTGAGTATTTCTAACTCATATTTATCTCTCCTTAGGATATCAACTGTAGATTTTGGTGGACTAGGAGTTCTATCTCTACTTTCTGAAGCTCTTTTCTCTAATGTCTTAACATAGTTGTAAATTTCTTGCTGTGCTGGGTCTATTTCAGGAGCTCCTTCATCAAAATCCTCCTCAGTAGGTGTTTCTTCATCCTCTATGTTTATGAATCCAGTTTGTCTAACCTTTGTCTTCTTTAGTATCCCTCTAATTCTGTGGCTCCGTCTTGGTTGAGATGGTCCTTCTCCTTTCTCTCTGGAAAAATTTCTTATTATCCTCTCTTTCTTAAGCTGCTTCCTAATCTGAGCCAATTTCTCAGAAATCATTTCTTCACTGCCTTCTTGTATTGTTTTACCAGTTTCAGTTTTGGAGGTTTTCCATCTTCTGCTTCTTTTTGTAGGTTTGTCTTCAAGTGGAGGTTCCTTGGGTTCTTCAAAGTGATTTCTCACTAAGAACTCTTCCCAATTATCTCCCATTTTTCTCAAATGATGTTCAATCAAAATTTTGACTAAACCATGGTGGTATAAGGTTTTTTCTAGAAATTGAACTCTCTTTTGAACACTTGAGGCCATTTTCTTTAAACTATGAAGCAAGAAAAAGGGAAAATTGAGTTCTTCTTCTAAGAAATGCATTATCAACCGAATATGATAAACATAGAAGGTACCATATCTCCCTTCACAAGTGATGAATTTTTGCAAGATAAGCAACATGTTCCTCCATTTGTTCTTTAGTGCGGAGCTAGGGATACCCTTTTTTAAAAATGGAAACATCCATACCTGGTGACTTGAGTATCTGCTTCCATGCCTTGTTATGAAATTCTCTATTCTTGAACCACCTTTCTCCTTGTCTGGGAAATTCCGTTGCTTCTGCAATGGAGGCTTCTATAATGGTGAATTTAATATCTCCTATCTCAACCTTAGCTCCATTGAAGGACCGTGCAAATGTTTTAGTCACCTCTTTGTGAAAACCACTGAAGTTTTCAAAGAATTGCAACCACCCTGCTTGTTGTAACATTTCTCTGATTTGAGGATAACCTTCCAAGTACTTAGTTCCAACCGGTTCGGTCCTCACTATGAGACCCATAAATTCTCTTTCCAACCTTCAAATTGTTTCTCCTCTGTTCACGGTGACAATGGCTGTTACAGAGATGTTTTGCCCCACAGATGTTTCCTCTGTTTTACAGACTGAAATGGTTAAGAGTTGGCTACGGGAAAGAATGATATGGAGTGATTACAGAATGAACATAATGAGGTGAGGATGATGTATATGAGTTGAAAGATATCATGGAAGAAAAGACCGCGGAGATATTTTGTAACGAATTCGAAATCATCATTAAATGCTTTGGCCTAGTGACGTGACTAATCCAATCACTTCAGCACTTTAACCGTTTAGATTTTTAAATGATGATCGGATATGGGATTTGAAATGGTGGAATAGAAGGAGTTTTATCCAAAGTTTCTACGGGAGGTTTGTTAGGCATGATCAACAAAATTAATTAAAACAACTTTTTGAATTATTCATAACTTAACTATACTAAAATTTTTCATGATATGTCATTATAATCAAAACTTTTACCTTTTCCTTTCCTCTGATTTTTGTGATCTTTATATGCTTTGTTCTCCCCTAAAAATCATTAATTTTTGAGTCTTCATAACTCCCTTGATTTTGCTTGTTGTCATGGATATGTAGGATAATTTTATTGTAGATCAGGTGATTACTGGACAGTGATTTCAGGATCTCTGGCTGCAGAATGTCTGTCTGGCTGCAGAATGTCTGACTGGCTGCAGAATGTCTAACTGGCTGTAGAATGTCTAACTGATTGCAGAATGTACCTGTAGAAGAGTTGAAACATGAAATGGAATGGTTTGGAGCATGAATGGAATGTTGTATGGAATGAGTGAAGATGGATAATAAAATATGGTGTAATGGAATATGAATGAAGTGAATAATGGAGTGGAATGGATCACAACTTATGAAATGGAGTGAAGTATGAGAAGTGGCCTGCAATTCATGATATGTATTATTCAATTGCAGTAAAACATCAAACTTAAAAATCTGGGATGGAAATGAGGTGGACCATGGAGTGAAATGAATGAAGTGTAGATGAATGAATGAAATGGAGTGTGGATGAATGAAGTGAGATGGATCATAAGTGAAATGGATCTGCACTTATGATTTTGTAATAACTTCTTGCAGAAAGAACGAATTTGAAAAGCTAGAGTGTCAGAAAGATTCTGATTTTCACTCCACCTTTTCTGTATAAACATGCCAATCAATGATTGGTTTTCATATTTATACTTTATTATTATTATTATTATTATTATTATTATTTTTTTCAATAAAATGATTTCAGAAAATTCAATTAAGTTGATGAAGAAGAAAGATTCTTCTTCATTAACTTCACATCACTGTTTTCTTGGAATTTCTTGACAAATTCTTCTCTTGAAAGTGGCTTATGATACAGCTTCAATCTATGACCATTCACAAGAAAAGTGACCTCTTCTTCATCTATTGTCCTGATTTTTATTGCTCCATTATCAAAAAAATTCACAATTTCATATGGCCCAAGCCAATGTGTTTGGAATTTACCTTGAAAATCTTTGAACTTTGAATCAAACAAGAGAGCCCAGTCACCTTCTTTGAACTTCTTTTCTTTGATGTACTTATCATGCCATATAGTCCTTTGATGTTGGACTATACTTGTTTTCTGAACTGCATCTTGTCTGATCTCATCCAATTCATTAATCTGCTCCAATCTGTGCTTTTGTGCCTTTGTTAGATCAAGTCCTAGCTGAACTGCCATTTTAAAAGTTTGAATCTGAAACTCTATGGGAAACAAAACTTGTTTTCCATAAACAAGTTCATAAGGAGTATGGCTTGTTGTGCTTCTCCATGTAGTTCTATAGGCCCACAAAGCTTCAGGAAGTTTGTCTGCCCAATCTCTTCTATGTAAATGAATAGTCTTTGTTAGGATCCCTTCAATGACTTTATTGGTAGATTCCACTTGACCATTTGCTTGTGGATGATAGGGAGTAGATTTTCTGTGTCTGATTTTGTACCTCTCCATCATTTTTTCCACTAGCCTTGATGTGAATTGAGCTCCTTGATCTGTAACAATTTCCCTTGGGACACCAAAACGAGTAAAAATATCCTCAAAAATAAAATTAACTACAGATGCTTCAGTAGAAAAAAGTAATGGCTTGGCCTCTACCCATTTGGTAACATAATCAGTGCAAACTAATATATATTTCTTTTGTCTTGATGGAGGACTAATAGGTCCTACAAAATCCAAAGCCCATTTTTTAAAAGGTTCAATATGTACCTGAGGCTGCAATGGCATCTCACCTGAAGGAGAAGGTTTCCCTACCCTTTGGCAACTGTCACACCTTTTGACATACTCTTTAGCATCTTTAAAAGGGATGGCCAATAATATCCTAAATGAAGGATCTTATAAGCTGTTCTTTTATCAGCAAAGTGTCCGCCACAAGGTTCATCATGACATGCCTTGAGGATCTCAGGCATCTCATCTTCCTGAACACATCTCCTAATGATAAAATCTGGACCTGTTTTGTATAACTCATTAGCAACCCATGAATATTTTGCACTGTCATAAATGATCTTTCTTTTGTCTCTTGCATTCATTATTGAAGGGAATTTCCCTGAAACTAAATAATTAGCAATGTCAGCAAACCAAGGAGTTTGAGTAGAAATTGCAAAAAGATATTCATCAGGGAATTGATCTTCAACTGGGGTATTGTCTTTGATGTTTTGGAGTCTATATAGGAAATCAGCTACTGTGTTTTGTTTTCCAGGCCTATCTAGAATGGTAATGTTGAATTCTTGTAAAAGAAATAACCATCTTATGACTCTGCCATTAGTAATTGATTTGTTCATTAGGTATCTAATTGCAGAATGATCTGTGTGAACAAAAGTTTCATAGCATGTTATATAGTGTCTGAATTTGTTTATGGCATGAACAACAGCTAAAAACTCTTTTTCAGTTACAGTATAGTTTAACTCTGGAGTCAAATTTTCACTGGTATAGTAGATGGCATAAGGAATCAGGTCTTTTTGTCCCAATACTGCTCCTAGAGCTGTATCTGAGGCATCTGTTGAAATATGAAAAGGTAACTTCCAGTTAGGTCCCCTTAAAATAGGTGCTTCAGAAATTTTTGTTTTCAGGGTCTCAAAGGCTAACTGGCAATCAAAATTCCATTTGAATTCATAGTCTTTGGTAAGTAATTTGAAGAGTGGAGATGCTATCTTGGTGAATTTTTCTATAAATCTTCGATAATACCCTGTAAATCCAAGAAAACTCCTAACATATTTTTGACAACTTGGAATAGATAAGTTAGAGATGACTTCAACTTTTGACTCATCAACTCTAATCCCATCCCCTAAAATGTGATGTCCTAAAACAATTCCTTCAGTAAACATCATAAAACACTTCTCATGACTAAGTGAAATATTTGCTTCTTTACATCTTTTTAAAACTTTTTCCAAGTTTTCTAAGGCTTCTTCAAATGTGTTTCCATAAACTGTGAAATCATCCATATATACCTCTACACAATCATGTATTAGATCTGAAAAGATTCCTAATACTGCCCTTTGAAATGTTGCAGGTGCATTGCATAATCCAAATGGCAATACTCAGTAAGCATAGGTACCCCAAGGATAGGTAAATGTAGTTTTGTCTTAGTCCTCAAGTGCTACTTGAATTTGATTATAACCACTAAACCCATCTAGAAATGAGAAGTACTTTTTGCCAGCTAAGGTATCTAACACCTGATCTATGAAAGGTAGGGGAAAATGATCTTTAAGAGTAGCTTTGTTTAATTCTCGGTAGTCAATACATACCCTCCATTTACCATTTTTCTTTGGCACAATTACCAAAGGAGAAACCAACTGACTATCTGAAATAGGATAGATAAAGTTGACATTCAACAATTTCTGCAATTCTTCTTTAACAATCTCCCTAAGATTTGGATTCATCCGTCTTTGAGGTTTTTTTATTGGTTTACCATTTTCCTCTATGTAGATGTGATGAGTGCAAGTCTTGGGGCTTATCCCTTTCATATCAGTGTACTCCCATGCATATGCAGAAGAATGTCTCTGTAAGATCTTGATTAGCTCTTCTTGTTGAGATTTTTCTAGGTTCTTGTTTATGTTTAAACTTTTGCCTGGAAATATCTCACTTGTAGAGCTGCCAAATTTATCCATAGAATGAAGATACATATGTCTTGATGATAAAAACTCAATGTTGGATTCTTCTTGAAATTGTTCATGTTTGTATTCCGAAGAGGATTCAAAGTTTTCTAAAGTATTTAGAATTTGACTATCTTCACTAATTTCTGAAATTGTGAAGAGAGGTTGTAAGTCTTCTTCATCCTCTATCCATTGAGTATCATCTAAATCTGTAATTGTCCTTGCTAGAGGATACAAAGTGAATTTATTAGTTGAACTACCATCAGAGATGTACATATCACCGGATCTACAACTAATGAAAGCATCAGCTATAGCTAACCAAGGTCTTCCTAATATAATAGGATGCCCTCCTAGATTATTCTTAGGAGTTAGGATCATAAAATCCACAGGGTACTCCCAAGAATCTAGGGACACTGGAATGTCTTCTATTACCCCATCGGGTTTGATCACAGATCTGTCTGCTAATTGTAATAATGTGGGTGTAAAAAGAAGATTAGGAAGTTTCAGTTTATCCATGATTTGTCTACTCATGATATTGATTGCTGCTCCTAAATCAATGAGTGTGTTTTGGATCTCAATTCCATTGATGTGAATTTTAACAACTGGATTTCCTGGGTCTAGATACTTTGGAATAGCAATATTACCCATCATGATATCTGCTATTTTTCCTGCCAGTTGAATTTTCTTTGTCTCTCTTATTCTTTTTCTTGTTTTCTTCATGCTCAACTCCTTTATTGTCTTTGCTAAAATTGGAATTTCCTTGATAACTTGTAATAATGGAATCTTAATACAAACATTTCTCAGCTCATCTAGGAAATCATAATTAGGCACCATAATTTGTTTTTCTACACCTCTATCAATTTGTAATATTTCTGGAAAGGGAGGTGTAGGAGTGGATGTTGATGGCTGCTCTAATACAAGAGTTGAAATTATTGGTTCTTTTTGTTTTGGTTTTTCAATGTTTGGGTCCTGAAAAGATGTGTCTTCTTCAAGACTTTTATTTTCCCGTAGAGAATCTTCCTCAGAGTTGTCTTGTTCTTGTATGATCACAAAAGGTTTCCTCTTTTCAAGTATTCTTCTAGACCTAATTTGAACATCACTAAGGGCTAGAGGAGAAATTAAATAAGTTGGAAACTGTTGGCCTTCTATCATGTATGTATTCTGAGGATTTTTATTGTTGGGGTTTGGTATGGGTTGAGCAGGAAATTGATTTGATTTCTGAGGCAATGGTAATAGGAGTGGATGATTTTGATGTTGTGGGTTGTGAGGATTTTGTTGAGGATTTTGAGGAGAAAAATGTGGGTATGGTGGATAGGATGGTGGATATTGATAGTACTGGGAGTATTTTCCATAGGGATTTTGTGCTCCTTGTG
Source organism: Pinus albicaulis (assembly GCA_034641835.2). Classification (NCBI taxonomy): domain Eukaryota; kingdom Viridiplantae; phylum Streptophyta; class Pinopsida; order Pinales; family Pinaceae; genus Pinus; species Pinus albicaulis. The sequence goes on along the minus strand of CM076582.1, from coordinate 232,540,858 downwards.
CCCAAGCTTGAGATTGATTTTGAAATTGGGGCCAAGGTTGCTGCCAATAATTCCAATTTAGTGGAGGTTGATTATACAATTGATCATGGAATCCTTGTGTTTGAGGTCCTTGCCAAGGCCTTCTAGAGACAAAATTAAGAGATTTTGTGGAATTTGTAGGAGTTTCCTCTTGAAAGATAGCTTTAAGACCAGGAAGTGAAGGAAATCTCTTGGTTTAATTTTTTTCTGAACAAATTACACAGGTCTCTACAACTTTTTCATCCAAAGGACATTCTCTCAAGGCATGCTTCTTTCTACATTTGGGACAAAAGATTGCTAAAGCATAAGATTCAGCTTTTTGCTTGTTTTGTAACTTAAGGGTGTCTACTTGTTCACTAAGACTCCCTAAGATTTCAGATTTGAATTCATCAATAATATGCCCTATCTCTGCCCTACTTACTGTCCCAGAAGCAGACTTACTTTCCCTTGCAAGAGTAGGGTCTCTTGGACCTTTTACAGTTTTGGATTTCCCTCTTGAAAGGTTGATACATAACTCAGATATTTCAGGTAATGTGAGCTAAGATATATCCCCTTTTCCCATCATATTAAGGATATCCAACCATTTATCCCTAATTGTCTTCAACAAGAGAGCTTTTAAGGTGTCTTGATCTAAGTTCTCCATTTTTTCTCTTTTGATGTTGTAATGAAATCTCTCCAACAAATCTTCCAGGTTTTCATCTTCTTTTTGTACCATCTTGAACACTTCATCCTTATTATTGGCTGGCATACAATAATCCAAATACCTCTCTAGAAATTCTTGTTTCATATCTTCCCATGTCCTAATAGAACTGTTGATCAAACTCATAAACCACTTCAATGCTGCTCCTTTCAATGTTGAAGGAAATAGTTTAAGTTTTTGAGCATATTGTAAGTAGTCATAAGTTCTACATAGGACTTCAAATTCAAATAGGAAGGTTTCAGGATCTTCAGTTTTAAGTCCATAGAAGTTTGGAAGGACGGAGGGTGAAATGTTTTTCATAGTTGTATTGGTTTCTTCATCTACTATAGGAAACCCAAAAGAGCTTCCCATTTCTCTTCTACCTCTTCCTCTACCTCCTTCTCCTTCTGCACCTCTACCTCCTTCTCCTCTACCTCCTCCAAATTATGTGTGTTCTCCATTAAATACTCCTCCTCCCCCTTCTTTTTCCATAGTTGATTCTTCTGTGGAAGTGGAAAAGTTTGTGTCTCTAGCAGGGATCCTTGAATCTTCTTCTAAGACAGGTTCAGTGGATGAAGTGGAATATCTGATCTTAAGTCTTCTGGAAGTCTAGGATCAGTAAAGGATGGAATGTGGGTCTGAGTTGGAGGTGTGCTGGTTCTTGGTCTGGGTGAAACAAGAGGTGTTCTAGGAATCAAGCTTCTGCTTCTTATGAATATACCCCTTGAGTCTCTCTCTCTCTACGCATATCATTGTTGTTGTTTTTTTTGTTTTTTTTTTGGAGTTAAGGAACAAGGCTACCTAGTTACACTTCCCCAGCAACGACGCCAAAATTTTTGTGCTCAACTTAGTGTTCCCAAATTGAGTTCATTAATTGTCAACCAGGGCTAGTAAACTGCTGAAGTGTGGTGCACTATATGTGCCTAGGTATTTGTTTCTCACTACGTTGTGTTTAGTGTTTTATGATGTTTTTGGTTTTATGGTTTTATGTTTAAAAAGGGAAAGAACTAAGTGCTGGTGAAAAGAAGCTATTGGTTATATTAAAACAGAACAAAGCCTAAACTATGGATGGCAAACAACAAATGCAAAGCTTGATAATGACTTCATTTCAAGGAAGTAAATCACAACATGAGCTTGAAATTATCCAATTCATTCATTAAATATGTGTTGGAAGAGCTTGATAAATGGACAAGTTAAGTGTAAATGAAGTTCTCCTAAATAAGAAATCAACTCACAATATTACAAAAAAAAGATTATTTGTAACACAGTAAGGTTTCTATTCTAGATTAACCTATGATGCTGAAGTTACCCTATTCTGCAACTTGACTTATCACTACTAGGCCTTATTCAGAAGTTTAGAGATTTTCTAGAACAATGTTTGGGAAAAAGGCTATAGGTGAATTTGTAAAATATTTGCAGAATAATCAAAGCCTTAAACTGATATTACTGACCCCTGTTCATGTGATGATGTATCAATATAAATTCAGAACAAAATTAAGTTGTAAATAATGAAGGCCGAGAGACTAATTTTGACAACTAGTACTACTTGAAATACAATGGATAACACTAGGCTAGAACGTGGTCTATCAATCTTAAAATACAGTGACTACAACTAAACTAGAATGCCATTAATCTTTTCTTGAAACAAAATGAACTGAGACTGAAATAGAGTGCTACTAATCTACTTGAAGTACAGTGAACAGAGTTAAACTAGAATGCCATTATCAAACTTGAAATGTACTGATAGAGATGAACTAAATGCAATCAACCTCCGGAGTGTTATAACTAAATTAACATGTAGCTAGTCTATGGAATTCTACAGCCCATCTCGTTCAATATGAATGATATTTTGGAAGAGTTTGTAAAAACAAGTCTGCTTGTATTATTCAATGCAATTGAATAGAAACATAAGATTTGAAAGCAAATACAACTAAGATCTAAGATACCACAGCTGTTTCTTATTCATTTTTAATGATGTTTTGGAAGATTTTGTAGGAGTAAGACCGGCTATGACACTTAGTGTAAACAAGCATAAATCATAAAATTCGAAAGGAAATGCAACTAAAATATACAACACCACAGCTATGCCTTATTCATCGTGATGATATTTTGGAAGAGTTTATAAGAGTAAGTCTAGCTGTGATGATTAGTGTAAACAATTATGAAACATAAACTTCAGAAACTTGCTTAAGCTAGAAATGAAAAAAACGAGACTAAAATACTTATCTAAACCGTATGAACAAAGCTGCTCAGGTAGCAGGGGCCCTCTACCACCGGAGTAGCACACAGAATCTACTTCAAGATTGACTCAGTGCTTTCAATAAAATGATGCTTCTTTCATTAAAAGAGAAATTACTTCAAAACAGAGTGTTTTCGGACTTCTAAAATCTAGCAGTCAAACACAAAATCTAACCTTGTCCCTCGGTTTCCCGAGCCATATTTATAACAAAATTACATAACTGTCTTGAGATAACCTAGGGATAATTGTCTTTCCAAATTAAAATCAAACTAGAACTCTGATGGTGGTCTCGTAATATGATTAAGGACATCTGGACTGTTCTTGTCCTATTAGGACTCTATCTCCTATTTTGAGTTCCCACGTGCATAACCACCTACAGAATTCCGTTCAAACTTCGTGGAGAGAAAAAAATGATGAGGGAATGATGTGGAATATGACCATATGTGTTTTTCTCTGAGATGACACCTGGAACCTGCGTAGACATGAAGACAGCTGCAGAATCGGCAACTAGCTACAGAATGTCTGCATTCTGTAGCTAGATCTAGTTCAAAAAGTACTACAATGACAAAATCATAAAAACATAACAAGTTAGTCATGATATACATTATTAAAGAAATTTTAATTAATTCTATTGATCATTTGAGCCTGTAATTAATAATGGACAAAGGAAATGGAGTGGAATGTGGTGGAAGAAAGAACATCTTTGGAGCTCAACACCTAGGTGTACCAGTAATAAAATTAATCCAAGAAATACAGTCAGAAGAGGACGGCATGATTAGGAGGATCAGTCAGAAAATACATCTCCAGCAGACAAGGGAAGAGGTTTACAATAGGGTTTATAAGGTGCAAGAAAACATAAAGAAGTTGTTTGACAAAAGAACAAAGTCTTGTTTTTTCAACATTGGAGATAAGGTACTCAAATGGGATTCCAAAAGAGAGGATAAGGGTAAACATGGAAAATTTGAAAGTTTGTGGCAAGGTCCTTATATCATTCAGTCCACCATTAGTCCAAATTCCTTTTTTCTACAAGAGTTAAAGGGCACAGATCTGTTTGGGGGTCCTGTCAATGGCAAGGTCCTTAAGCACTACTACTGTTGAGTTCGATTTTAAAGCTTTCATTCTCATTATAAATACCATTTGCTTTGTTCAGTCTCATAAAATAAAAAGTACAAAAATAATAAAAAAGAAAAAGAAAAGAGGGCAGATTGTAAAAAACAATAAAGGTACAGCCCCATACCAAAAAAGAGAAATAAATTCTGAAAGTGTGCAAGCTTAAATGCCACTCCTAAAAAACACACTCCTAGTTAGTCAAATAGCCTAATCTTGACTAATTAATTTTAAATTTACTGCTGATAGGATAGTGAATTTGATTTTCCAAAATGTTTAATCTTGGCTTATCAGTAGATAGATTAGGATAGAAATTAAAGGTTCAAACATGCTCAAAACCTGAACCTAAGTTTCCAAGCAAGAATTGACTCCAATCTATGTTTAAATTTTGAGTAAAAAACAAAGGTAAATCTGTTTCTAATCAGCTCAAAATCTGAAACAGTTGACAAAGGAAATACATCTCAAAAAAAGGAAAAAACAGAGCTGTAAAAAGGTGAAGGAAGTGCTTTGAATTTTTAGATCTTAAGCCTTCCATTTTTTATTTAAATTTTCTGCAAAATAAATATCTATGTGCAGCTTATTTTTCTTATGCCATAGATCACATCAAGTCAAACAGCTTAATCTTGACTTGACTGTTTCTAAATTTTTGTTGTAGAATTTAGAGAATAAAATCTGTTAGACTGTTTAATCCTAACAGATCAGTAGATTAGGTATAGAAACATATGAACTCAACTGTTTAATCTGAGTTCATGGAGGAATAAGGACTAGAATTAGATTAGATTTCTTGTTTTCAAAAGAAATAAATATTGTAAAAGAGTTTTCCAATCCAAATGCACTCTAAATGAAGAAAAAAATGTTAGATCAGTAAGATTGGGTGGTTATAAATCTTGTTGAATGAAGATCCATTGTTTTTCATAGCTGCTGACATGTTTTCAGAGCAGAGTAAGATCATCCCAGCAAAGGAAGGGCAACCCAATGGATCAGGCACAGGTCAGCCTCCCAGAGAACATAATGGATGTAGCACAGTTCAGCCTCCCAGAGAAATACAAGTCTGAAGTTCTTGATGCCTTCAAGAAGGCACCATCCCCAAGTGGAGCCACTATTGGCCACCTATAAAATTTGTTCTATAAAAAGGTGGCCAAAACATTCTTCAGTCTTCAAGAAACACTTTCATGGCCAAAATGTTATCTCTTGAAGCCTTTGGAAGATCTCATGCTCATGTCTAAAGGTCTTCACTACTAATTCCCTTCAGAAATAAAAAATTCTACTGAAAATTCTATGAGAGAACTATTGCAAAATCCCCTTTTCTCCCCTTCCTTCACTCAGAAACTAACCTTCATTTTTACTCCCTTTTTCCCCATCATTTTCCTCTATTTTCCTTTTTTCCTCATCTCTCCTTCATAAAATTCCCTTTGCAGAGTTTAAAACTCCTTTTTTGAACTCTGTCGAAACCCTCAAAACCGTTTAAAAACCATTGAAAATCTATGAAAAAACCCATTTCTTATTAAGGGTTTAAGCCCCTTTGCGCCAAGTCTCAACCACTTCCCCACTGTATGCCCATGATGCCAAGACCAAGCACTTAAACTTTTCAGTGCTAATCGCATCGCAAAAATCCAAAGCACGCAAGTCTGTTTTCATGGTATTAACAAAAAGTTCCGATGCGATTAGCCCTCTGTTTCATGACTCCGATCGTATTATTATACTATTTTTTATATAAACTATGGGCCCGCCTTCCGTGCTTAAAACCTTGTGAATAATCCTTTCCCGATCCTTTTTTTCCTTTGTAAAAACCCGAAAACCCATTTATCCAAATTTTGTTCTAAAAATGCCAAAGTCACGTGGTAAATATAAAATGGTTAGATTGAAAGACCAATAGCGCAATCGCATCAGAGGAATTCACAAATGGTTAGATTGAAAGACTGGCATCAAAAGTTTCAATGCGATTGGTTCATATATATAAACCCCGCCCCCTTCGCGTTCATCCCATATAACTTACACCCCGGGACCAAGTGTTGAAGTCCCGAAGCGCTTAATCGCATTGGGGATTCTTTGCAATGGGTTGATTGAAAAGCTTTACCCCGAAGTTCCAATGCGATTGGCCTTTATCATATAGAGCCCCGAGCCCATTGTATTCCATATAACCAAAGGGCCCCGCAATCGGGCACCAGCCGTCATATATATATATATTCCGCCCGACTTACCAAAACTTTGTATTATGTGAAAAATTGGGTTTTTTATAAAGTATAAGGGTTTCCGCCGGTGCAAAAAATCAAAATATATTCACCGTTGATCTAAAGTTGATCAACGGCCCGCACAAATTACATTGCAAAGTTTTAATCGCATCGCAATGTTTCAATCACATACATTTGTTTGTCCGCCCGATCGCCCATCCCTCCGATTCATTCCACGTCGCTGATCTGATCCTCAGATCAACAGTCATCGCTCAATCGCATTGGCCCTCCCGATCGCACAACCGCATCGTAGATTTTCATCACACCCTTATTTTCCTCCCGCCGATTGCGATCCTCTGATTGGATCTGGACCATCCATGTGTCTAGATCGGACGGCACAGATCTAATGTTTCATACTATCGCCTTTCGCCTTTCACCAAGGGGTTTTCAAGACCGATTTCCACCGTCGATCATCGCGCGATCAATGTTTCTGTTCAATTCTTCCTTCTGCTCCTTTTAAACCTCCTCTCAGCTAATCTCCACCATTGGATGATGCCATCCAACGGCTCTGCTCTCATCCCATGCCTCTAAAGTAGTAAACCCAAAAACGCAGGATTTTATGATATATTTGTTGAATTTTGCAGGTAATGAAGGTTTTCCATTATGTTGAAAGAAAGGGCCGAGGGCTGGGAATAACGATTCCCATACGATTTCTTTATCAAGGGAAAGTTGTTCGCAGGGTTTAAGATCCATATTTCCCCTGCGCAGCCTATACATCAACAAGACACTGTGTTTTTTAAATCACAATTAAAAGAGTATCAGTTTTTTCCAGAATAGAAGATCAAAAAAACTGAACTAAAGTAACTTAAAAGTGTTTTGGGAAGAAACAAAGACATTTGTCGATCCAAGAAAGCCTCCACCGCTTTAAGAAGAAGCTAATCAAACCCTCTCCAGCTCCTAAAGGCACCTGCAGCCTTACAGTAATCATAGAAGGCTGATTCATTATCTGAAACAAGAGGTGTTTACCCGAGGACGACTGAACAATTAATACAAATCAAAGATCTTATCTCTAATTGTCTGCAAAACTATTTTAAAGATTAAAGAACAGCCCAGAAGCTAATCTTTTCGATCATTAGACCTCGGGGAGCAGCAATAGAGTTACTTCAAAGTGACACCGAGCCTCCAAAGTAAAACAAAGCTCCCACCGAGCTTAATCCTAAGTATAAATCAATTAATGCAGATAAACACCTATAAATTTCTTCATCGAGGCCTTCAAAGGCCGAAGAGTCATCAATCTGAATTAATTGACCCAGGAGATCTTTATTCAGATCTGACCTCCATATTCTTCTATAAATACTTCTGTAGAAGATGATTAATGGTTGGTCTCTAGACATCTGAATGTATGTGATAGTTTCTAAAGCTACTGATGCCCTGTTTGCAACTTGAAGATACATAAGCTAATATGAGAAGTTTGAAGTTGTAAAGACCCACCGAGCTTGCTGATTGTAACTGGTTTCAACATCAAATACAAGCTGTTGATTTATGGGATCCTGAGTTATGTCAATGGTGATGTGTTCCTCACTGTCAATTGTTATTTTTCTTAATGTTTTCACTCTGACCACTTTCTCTGATAAAGAGCAACAAACATAGAGCTAGGATTTACTCTCAACAGTACCCTACTCTTACTGAAACATTTATTGTCTATGTTTTCTTCATTTGAACATTCCCTTTGAAGAGTATATTAATGCAGGTTGGTTTAAAGGCACTTGCCTAATCTAAATTGCTCCTTCTCACTGTTATATGTGGTTTTCTTATTGAATATGCTGAAAGCAGGGTAGTTAAAAGGCACTTAACTGATCTCCAAATAATTTCATGTTTTTCTTCAAGTACATGCTGAAAGTAGGGTAGTTTAAAGGAACTTACCTGATTTTAAGCTGTTCAATTGTCTTTTAAATGTTTTCTAACGGAAAGTACTTCAAATGCAGGCTAGTTTAAAGGCACTAACCTGATCTCAGAATACTTTTATGTTTTTCTTGAAGTACATGCTGAAGCAAGATAGTTTAAAAGAACTTACTTGATCTTAGGCTGTTTCACTGTTTCTTCATTTGTTTGTCCTCTATTTCCTATCTGTTTCATTCCATAAAATCACCTTAAGAGATCCTTTGACATAAGTAACTTTCCCCATGGATTCTTCTTGGACCTTGCTGTCAAATTAAAATCCTCCTATGACTCCATAGCCCAATGGGTTAAAATTGTCTTTTCCTTTCTGTCAGTCGAATCATTCCTTCACTTGCAGACATCTTCACCCTTTATTTTGAACTGCCTTTCATCTTCATCATTTATTTTCCCAACCAAAAACAAACAAAAAAAACCTATGCTCTTCATAACTAGCCTAATATCACAATTTTAGCTATTAAAGATCACATTTTTTGAACCTATTCATAGAGAGATCCCTCTCTGGATTCAGGAGGGCTAGATCCTTGAATCCCAAAGCAGTTTGATGTCCTCCCTGCAGTTGGAATTTTTCCAATTTTGCTAATTACAGGGTGCTAACAAGTTCCTCTCAGATACTCCGAATAGGTTTCCGACCTTGTGTCAGTTAGAAAGAAAACAGGAGAAATCAGACTTTGCATTGACTTTAGAAACTTGAACAGGTCCTCCTTGAAATATAACTATCCTTTTCCTAAAATGAACCACATACTTTAGAAGGTAGTTGGCTCTAAGAGAATCTCACTGCTTGATGGTTTTTTCGGTTACAACCAAGTGCTAGTATTCCCAAGTGATCAACACAAAACCGCCTTCACCACACCTTGGGGTACATTCATGTATGTTAAAATTCCATTTGGGTTGATGAATGCGGGGGCCACTTTGCAAAGGGATATGGACATAGCCTTTTCAGAAGACATAGGATACTTCATAGTCATTTACCATGATGACATCACTATTTAATCTAAAACTGATTAAGAGCACTTGGTCCACCTTAGAAAATTTTTCAAAAAATGTAGGAAATATGGCCTGTCTTTGAATCCCAAGAAAACATTTTTTGGTCTCGAGGAAGGTAAAATCCTCGGCCACATCATCTATGAAGAAGTAATCAAAATAGACCCCAAAATAATTTAAGGCATATTGCAAATCAACCATCCCAGAAACATTAAGGAATTGAAATCCTTTATTGGGAAAATCAACTTCTTAAGAAGATTTATCCCCAACCTTGCAGAACTCTTGAGAAATATTACAAACATGCTAAAAAAAGAGGTAGGAGTTAAGTGGACTTTGGAAGCCAAATAATATTTTGAATTAGTTAAACAAGCACTCACCCAAACACTAGTTCTGATAAGTCCCGATTTCACCAAAGACTTCTATATTTTCTCATTTTCATCTGAACATACTGTGGCTATAGTGTTGTTACAAAAAAAACACGATGGGACAAGAACAACCCATAGCCTTATTCAGCAAAGCCCTTAGGGATGCTCCCTTAAAATATAACATCATGGAAAAATAGGCCTTCGCATTAATAAAAGCATTAAAAGACTTCAGGGTTTATATCTTGCATTCTCATATTATTGCTTTTGTTCCACACACAGTTGTCAAAGATATCTTAAATCAGGATCCCGATGGTAAAAGGGGAAATTGGATTGCTATTATTTTAGAATATGATCTAGAAATCAGACCCACTATTCTGGTTAAAGGACAAGGACTTGCAAAAATCATGGCTGAAGAAAATCTACAAGCATTAGATATGAATTTTGTTGACTCCTTATAAGAACAAGAAGAATGCACAACTCTTCATGTTGAAGAAGTATTTCTAAATTCACCTTGGTATGTTGATATTATTTATGTGATTTTCTATCTTAATGCTCCTCCTACCTTATCAAAGACAAAAGCAAGATTCCTGAAAAAAAAATATTTAAAATTATGCATTTTAGATGGAGTTCTATACTGGAAGAATCCTATTGGTATACTGCTTAAATGTTTTCTTGAGGATGATGCAGGAAAAATCATGCATGAAATGCACGAGGGAGAATGTGGGGGCCATCTTTACTGGAAAACCACAGCTAACAAGGTCCTTAGAGCCGGTTACTATTGGCCCACCCTTTTTCCCGACACCCACAAAATAGTCATGACTTGTCATAAATGTCAAATCTTTGATGAAAAGAGAAATATTTTACCTTTTCCTTTGCATCCGATCATTTTTGAAGCTCCATTTCAACAATGGGGTTTAGATTTCATTGGAGAGATCCACCCTTCTTCATCTGCCCAACACAAATGAATCCTCACCGCTACTGATTACTTTACCAAATGGATAGAAGCCATCCCCTCTAGGAATGCCACTGATTCAATCATTATCAAATTTCTTGAGACCAACATTCTGTCTAGATTCGGGTGCCCCAGGAAAATCATTACAGACAATGCAGCTGCCTTTACATCCAAAATAATGGTTGACTTCTGTTATAAATATCACATCACATTAGGACATTCCACAGCTTATTACCCTCAAGGTAATGGGTTAGCCGAGTCCTCTAATAAAAGCCTGGTCAATGTCATTACGAAGCTTCTGGAACAGAATCAAAAGGCATGGCATGGAAAGCTAGTACATGCATTATGGGATGATAGAATAACCACCAAGAAATCAATCGGTATGTCTCCCTATCAATTAGTGTATGGCATGGACACCATTTTCTTGACATCTTTGGGAGTCTCAGTGATGAAAATGTTACAAGAAGTACAATCAGAAGAAAATTCCATGCAAAGGAGGCTGAACCAAACCATCCATTTACATCAGACAAGAGAGGAGGCTTACAAAAGGACATAGTTAGTACAGGAAAATATGAAGAAAATATTTGACAAGAGAACCAAGGACAATGATTTCTAGATTGGAGATAAGGTGTTGAAGTGGGACTCAAGGAGAGAAGATAAAGGTAAACATGGTAAGTTTGAAAACTTGTGGAAAGGGCCATACATTATCAGTTTAGTTATAGGAAACAATGCCTTCTATTTACAAGAACCTGATGGAATTGAAACATTTGTAGGTCATGTCAATGGCAGGACACTAAAACACTATTTTTGTCAACATTCCTATCTTTAATTTTTCATTCATTGTACATATCATTGTTTGATAAAAAAATATATTGAGAGAAATCACAAAAAAATACAAAACAGAAAAATGGAAAGAGGGCAGATTCAAAAAACAAGGTACAACCCCATACCCAAAAAATAGTAATACTGGAAGTGTGCAAGTTTAAAATGCCACTACTGGTGCAAAATAATGTCTTGTTCAGCTATCTAGCCTAATCACAGCTGAACATGGTTTAAATTTATTGTTAATAAGTTAGTGAAAGAAATGTTGGTCAAAACATTGAAGCTTGACTTGTTGAACAAAATAGACTAGGAAAGAAAGATACTGGTTCCACATGCTCAAAACAGAACCAAGGAGAAAAATAGGGATGAATAGTAAACTATGTCTCTTATGCCCTGATTTTTCTATGTCTTATTTTGTAGAAAAATAACATTTGTGTGCAGCTTGTTTTTATGCCACAACCCATGATAAATCAGATTGTCTAATCCTAATTTAGTCATGTTTTCAATTTCATGTTTTTAGCTTAGTGAATAAATCATTTCAAATAGTTTAACCTTGACAGTTGAATAGTATAGGTAGAGAATAAAAGGAGTTCATTAGCCTAATCTGAACTCCCGGAAGAGATAAGTGTAGAAGTAGATAGTTTGTTTTTGCTTTCAAAATAAAAATGTCGATGGGTTTGCCAGTTCAAATGCACCCAAGGAAGAAAAAAAGTTAGGCAAGTAGGTTGGGTAGGTAAAAGTGAAGTTGAGCTAATCATGCTCTCAGATTTTCAAAATCACTACTTCAGGGAAAGAAGCAGCAAAAGAAAGAAGAAAATCCACCCAATGGATGAGGCATTGGTATTCATAAACCAAGAGATATGAAATTTTGGACACCTCCTGAAAAGGACTGCCCTCCCTAAGTGGAGCCACTGTTAGTCATCAGTAATTTTTCGCCTCTTTAGATGACTCAATTCTTTGTCCTGGATTTCTAGAAACATAATTCAAGAATCATGTGAGTTCTAGAAATCTCCTCAAAAAGAAAATTTTCACTATCCCACTTCCCTACCAAAGCATGGCCAATATATCACCCAGATAAAACTAAATCATGGACTGATGTCCCTCACCCTCACTATGTTTGCCACCTCTACCTATAACACTCTATCTCTATTTGCCTAAGCCCTCTATTCTCATACCTTGTTTCGCCAAGAAAACCAAACTTTTTCCCTACTCTAGCTATCTAGGATGATAGTGCATAAATAGAGTGTCAAAACCGTTTCCCCTCATCCAAACCATGGTTCAAGCCTTTACAGTCAAAAACCTATTTCAAGGACATTGCAAATGAGTCAAATAGGGTCACCTAGGTTATGCACTATCATGGCTCTAAATTCACTGTTTCCACAGATGTTCAAGGGTAAAGTCAAGATAACACAAGGATGGAGCTTATCATTGTCCAAAGAACATCAAAGGCTTCCAAAGATGTCTTCTTGATCAAGTAGTAAGCCTGCAACAGAGCAATTTACCATGTGCAAGAATTTCTGCAGGAATGTTTTGTAAATGGTCAACAGCAGAACAGAGTCAAAGAAGGAGGCCTAAAAGCTCATAAAGGCATCCACAGCTGGTAGTAAGATACAAACAGACTTTAAGTTCACAATGAAGACCATGATCTCATGATGGATTATTATGAAGTGATACCCATCAAAATGTCCATGCAGGTCCTAAAAAATACAATGGCACATAAGCAACACTGTACATCAATAAAAAAGATCATGAAAAGTTGTTTGGCCTCAAGCATGAATTTGGTAGAGGGACAGTTGCCCTTTGCTTCATTCCTACAAACAAGACCAAAAATAAATCAGATTAGCCATGAGGATAGGCATCATTAAAAGAGGAGGCATCATCACAAGAGGACCATTCATAGCAAGAGGGAAGCAACAAGTATGTGTTTAATAGGAATCAAGATGTATGCCTGTTTTGATCAAGTAAATAAAGAAAAACTAGGGTTACAAGGGAAAGGACTCCTCTACTCCTTCAAGTGCACAGGGAAGGGCTTCAGGAGCAATTGACGAGTTTGAGAGGTTTCTGAGAACTTAGGAGACAACATTGTCTACCTTTTCCCTAAGCAGCCCCAACACCTTGGAGTTTGGAAAAATGGACAAAGATGGTCACATGATGACAAAGAAAGCCTCCTTCATCACAGCAGATGGCTTGAAAATGTTTTAACCAAACTACCTTCCCAAGGTTTTGCAGAAAAATACTATACTCCACAAGGTCAAAGGAAGAATTTTGCAAATACAAAATATCAGTCAAAAGGAGGAATTGGAAAAATGACTAGTTTGATGTATAGATGATAAAAGTCATAAAACAGGTTCATATTCCAAATTATAGGGGAGAGGAATAGTTTCAGCTCCTTCAGGAAAGGTGGAAAATTGGAAAGAGTCTTAAGAAGCCTCCATCAATGACAAAAGAGAAAAGTTTTAATCAAATATGCCACCTGCAAGACCAAAACAGGTAAAAAGACAGTGAGAGGATTAGAAAGGGAAAATAAACCTTATAAAAGTGGGTTTTTACTTTTTAATTTTTATCAAATGGTTCCAAACAGCCCCAGCACAACGTATCTCCACTCCTTTGTTCATTCACGCACACAGTAAGGGTTTTTTCAGAATTTCAGTAGAGTCCTTGGAAAAAAATTTCAGGTGTTGCGCTCCTATAGTAGTGTGCTGTGCGCATGTAGCCTCCGCCTGTGTATTTTTACACTGTGCACTACACTCCTGTGGAGCGGTGATGTGCTCCTGTAGAGCGGTGCTACGCTCCTAGCAAATCTTCCCACCATGCAGAAGAAGGGCACGACACTCCGTGTAGGCACCCGGCAGCGCTGCACTCCTGCCATTGCTCGAGCCGCCCGCCTGGCAGTGCTGTGCTCCTGCCACTACTCCGGCCTCTGCACAACACTGCCCAGTGTTCAGGAGCTGCACGACACCTCGTTGAGGCCGCTACCCATAGTGTTGTGCTCCTGCCACTGCTCCAGACGTTGAATGACAGCGCGTTCAGGGACCCGACTCCCATGGTGTTGCTCTCTTGCCACGGAGTTGTGCTCCTACCACGGTACTGCGCTCCTGCCACTGTGCTGTGCTCCTACCACGACGCTGCGCTCCTACCACTATTTTGCATTTTCTGCCAGAATTCAAGTTCAGGTTTCCCGACTCTGTGCACAAGCTTCTTGAGCCATTTTCTCTGCTGTGGGGGCGCTTCAAGAGGTATTGTGGATTTTTCTTGCATATGCATATCTTCCTAAAAGATAAGGCCACTAAGAAGTTTCAAATTTGGTTTAGGAAAGGCAAAGGAGTCTTAGAGAAACACTTGGCCTGCACACTGCTAATGCCTTGACCTAGTATACAAAACTCATCATCTCCTTTAATCCTTTTCCACATCATTTCACTAGCAGTATCATCCCTTTAAAGATTGTGAGGCACGGGTAAAAAACAAAATTTCTGAAGAGGAGAATGTCAACATTGATGAGTCAAGCCAAAGACCTAAAAAGCAACCAAAGAAGGGAGGGATGAAAAATAGGTTTGAACCTATAAACATTGAAGAGCTGATAACCTCCCCTACTATTTTGACATGTTTTCAAGAGTTGGGCTGCTATGAATTCTGTAAAAAAGTACAAAAGCTCAAGAGTCACCCTCAGTTGACCAAGCTCTCTGCCTTAAACCTTCATATACATCACGTATGTGTAGCGGGGGTAAAATTTGAATTGACTCGATATGCTATCGCTAGGGCCACTGGAATTCCTTGCATAGGAGAAAGGCGGTTCAAACAAAATTTTCTAGTCCTAAGTCACTATCACCCATTCTTGAAACCAAGTTGTCAAGCTGACTGTAAAACCATGTTCCCCTTCTCTCATCGATTAGATAGGTATGCTCTCTTGATGAGGATCATCATGAAGTACTTCACCTATGAGGGTAAGTTCTCCAGAGTCTATTCATACCACATAAGGCTCCTCATGCACTTCACCAAAACCAAGCTGCTACACATGCCCTCCTATATTTGAAAAATTATTGAGAAAATGTCTTCCATCATGCAGAAAAGGCCTCCATCCCAAAAAATGTCAAGCCTTTTTCATCATTCCCTCATCAAATTGATTGTCTCACACCAACTAGAACAACAAGGCATCCCCTGGGAGTTTTTCATCGCCCATGATGATTTCAGAAATGCACAGCCCAATCCTCTGCAAAGTCTACCATCATCATCTAAAAATCCTCCTCACACACCTCCATCACCTTCCATTGACCTTAGTTCATCTTCTTCCCATGAATCATTTCCTCAAATAGACCTTCCTCATCCACCTTCCCCTAAGTAATCAGAAAATGGAGAAAGCAGTGAAGGCCAAGAAGAAAGCAGTGAGGAAGAAGATGATGAAAATGAATAAAGCAGTAGAGGAAGATGGAAAAAAGGATAATAAAAATGAAGAAAACATTGAGGGCCAAGAAGAAAGCAGTGAGGTCCAGAAGAAATTAGTGACGAAAAAGAAGAAGACAACGCTAAGGAGGCATATGATGCAAATGAAGAACATAGTGAGGGAGAGGAAGATAACAAAGAAAACAACAGTGAGGAGGCCTATGAAAGAAATGAGGAAAAAAAAATGACAGTGACAAGAATGGAAAATATAGTAAAGAAATAGAGTTTAAAGTTGTTTTCCATAGGCAATAAAATGATGACAAAGGGCCAACCAATGAAGGTACCCAAGGCAGTGACCATGAAGAACAAACAAAAAACAGTAAGGAAGACAAGGAGGGTGATGATAGCATGGAAGGAGGTGAAGAGAATGAAGAAAAAAACATTGTTACAAATGAAGAGCTTGACAAATATAATGAAAGTGTTGAAAATGATGAAGACTATGGGACAGAAACAAAGTTTAAAGAAGAAGAAAAGTAGAGTGATGATGACCAAGGAGAGGCAGCCTCTCAAGGGGAAAACAGTGAGCTACAAAAAGACCAAAACAGCCAGCCTAGTGATAGTCAACAAAAAAATGACAGACATGGAAATGAAGATGTTCCCAACAAAGATCAAGGCGCCTCTAAGATTTCAAAAACAGAGGGGGATAGTCCTAAAGATGTTGATAGTGATGATGCCATAAAAGATAGTGAGGATGCTTGTCAAAGGGGTAGCCAAAAACAAGGTAAGGGAGATGTACACACAGAGATCATCCATGAGGAGAAAAATAGTCCTAAGCTCACTAGTGATCAAGATTTGCAAGTAAAACTTGTTTCCCCTTTCACCTTTACCTATCAAACATGAGAGAGGCATGTGTTTTCTAACTCCAAAGAGAAAGGGGCCATGCACTCCTCCTCAACTCAAATGAAAAACAAAGGAAAACAACAAGTGGAAGAGGAAGAGGACAATCATGAAGAAGAAAAATATTTTGAGCTCATTCACATAGACAGTGAGGATGAAAATGAGACAAGAAAAGTAAACTCTCTTCTACAAGACCGAAACACACAGATCAAAGAGTTGAAATTTGAGTTAGAGAGGTCTAAGAATCTCATTCACTTTTTACAGATGCAGAACAAGAAAATGAGTGCCAACTGACCATATATGAAGCAAGGGCACTCAAGTATCAAAAAGAGGCTCAAAGGTCACAAGTGCAGTTGAAGGAATACATGGG
Organism: Pinus albicaulis; assembly: GCA_034641835.2. Classification (NCBI taxonomy): domain Eukaryota; kingdom Viridiplantae; phylum Streptophyta; class Pinopsida; order Pinales; family Pinaceae; genus Pinus; species Pinus albicaulis. Next base: position 232,523,921 of record CM076582.1, on the reverse strand, counting down.
CGCCTATGAAGAAAGTGAGGATAAAGAGGGTCAAACTAGAAAGAGACCTAGGACCATGGGTCTAAGAAAAGCATTGGCCAAGAAAAGAGAGGAAGAATCAGCCCAAGCACAACAATTTCCCCTCACTAAACTCCTTGCCATGGAAATTGAGCATAATATAGAAGCATGGATTGAGAGAGCCAACCTACATCTAGAGGCAAAACTGGAGAAGGCCAACAAAGACTTGAGCTTGCATAGGAGAACGACTGAGCATTATAAACGGAGAAATCACTTTGCAAGGAAAAAGCTCAAAACTGCCCAAAATGAGGGCTCGGCACCAAAATATGAAAAGGAACAAGCTAGGATTGGTATTTTTGCCCAAGTTTCTCTGAAGGTCTCCAATGACCCATGAGGCACCTACCTACCGAATTTGAGGCAATTTGGAAAACTTTCTGTTTTTTCCAAATTTTGACCCCTAGGAGCGCAACACCCCCTATGCTGCGCTTTTTCTCAGAGAATCTTCATGATGAGAGGTTTACGTTTTTGGATTCTGCATCACTAGAGGATTATTCTCACCAAATTTCTGCTCAATTGGAGTTGTTTTGACCCCCCAAAAGGGTAAAAAACACTCATTTTTTCACCATTCTGCACACTTTTCTGAGCATGTGCTGTGCTCCTGGTAGTCTTGGACTTTTCCACTTTTTGGTCAAATTTAATAGGTTATACTGAAGAATTAAAGGTACATCTGGAAATTATACTTCCATAGCTTTCCAACGAGCCATCCCAGAGCCTTTTCTGACATCGGGAAGGCCTCCAAAACGCTGTTGCAAAAAGGCCTATTTTGGTGTTACGTTCCTAGCAGAATTTCAAAGTTCCACACAGTGTATTGCGCTCCTGTAACTGAGTGGAAAAAATGTGCATTTGGCAAGTTTTATTAGGCATGTCAGGCCTAAAAGTCAATTTTATTTCCTCTTATAGTCAGAAAATATATTTTATTTAGATATTTTTGTGCCTTGGGCTTTGCAAAGCCTCAAGGACAAGTTAGGATATTTCTCTTTGGCCAATAGGCTTCTAGATGCTCTAGTAGGCTCTCTTCTCCTCATTTTTTATTTAAGACATGAGGATTCATTTTAATCAGTTGGGACTTGATGTGTTTAAGAGAAATACATGGTTTTATGAGCTTGGACAAGATATTTGTTTTATGAAGTGAATGAATGGCTTGTGTGGCTTGATGTTGGAGAAGCTTGCTTGCACGATTCCATAGCTTGGTGAATGGTGATGTTTTTATAACTTGTTAATATTTTATTTTCCTCATTTTGTTTCAGTCTGATTTTTTTCTATAGATCAGAAAAGTATAGGTTGAGATATGCTCACAGAAGCACCTCAAACCTCCTGTTTGATATAGTCTTGATGTTTTCTTCTTTTAGTTCATCTTAAGGAATTCTTGAGTGCTCCTTAGGCCCACTAAAACTTGTTTTTGTTTCATGAATCGTTAGTATGCTAGCTTACGAATATGATTCATGGTATGCCCTGCTTATTTAAAATTTTCAAAACCCTATTATGAAGCTTTTCTATGAAATACTGATTTATTAGGTTAAGACAAAGAGGCCTTGTTTCGATCTTGCCCTTTGCCCATGCTTACCAACTTGTTTCACAGTTCCCGATAGTTTGATATATGTTGTTTGGGAGTTCCCTCTTCATATATTGAGTTGTTTGTTTATCTTATGTGTTTTCCCAAAAATCTGAGGGTGAATTTCTAAAGTTAGGAGTTTTAATGCTTCTATGTATCACCGAAATGTTCATCTTACATGTTTATCAGTTTGAGTATTGTGCATAGAGATTAATGGTTTGCCCTACCTCTTGAGTTATTTCTTTTAGACTATATATGTTTAAGACCTCTTAGTTTTTCCCAAACTTAATGTTCATTACACCTCATACATCCCCTAAGGATCCATTAACCTTGCTAAATCGGCCCTGCAATACACTCTGCTTCATCATTTAGACACCCTAGACTTCATCTGACCCGATAGCCCTATTGATTTGACAACCTCTCATTTCCACCTATCCTAATTAGTCATTTTACTCCAACCCAAAATAAACAAACAAATTACACTTAACAACTAGCCTAAAATGAATCATCCAAAGCGAACAAGTTCGCATCCTTCACACAATAGAGAGAGCCCTCTCTGAGTCCTGGAAGGCTAGGTCCTAGGACTCCAAATACTGGTCTGATGTTAACCTATCATTTTGTTAGCTAATCTGCCAAATCATGGGACCCTAACATAATGGGGATCATGGTGGGACCTTCTGAGTTCATAACGATCTAAGTACCCCTTAGGAATCCAAAATCCCTTCATCAACAGTATCGTGTGATTTATATTCACCTTATCACTATCACTAACACAATGGTGATTATGATGCAACCTCTGACGTCAATGAAAAACTAAGTATCCGTTAAGACTTCAGAAAACTTCGTCAAATCATGGAGAACTTAGCTGATAGCCTAAGAGTAGAATCTAGCTTTATCACCATCCTAGCAAAATGATGAGTCATTTATAGGACACTCTTACAAACCTTCGGGCTACATATGGAAACTCAGAAAAACCCCAAAACATTTCTATATTGGCTTTTTGTTAGTATTGGTGGTGGACCATAGACAACATACCTTCAAAACAACTAAAAATATCCACCTGGCGACTCCACTAGCCTCCAGTAGGCCTTCTAAATTTTACTAAGTATCTATAGACTCCTGTAGGATTGCATCAAAACAACCTTAGGAAATATAGAACCTTAGTCACACACGGTGCGAGTTTGATAGCGCCTAGAGAGTTCAGCCTTTCGAATGCAGACATAAACTTATAGCCTATCTAAATTTTGAATTTGACAACTGGCTCCACGAAGAATCAATACCAGATCTCATCCAAACCCAAACCCTCCTACTATAGTTGATGACCCAAAAAGGATTTTGTGGCAAAATTCTGAAACTGGAAACTTCTCTACTTATAGGACCATTCATAGAGCAAGCTCTGCACCTGAACATCTTACAGCATTGCAATACCCCCAATTTGACTTACACCATACTGGAAACCTTTTTAGAACCAAGTCACAAAGTAAAATCGACCATACCGATCTTGAGCCCATAGACTTGCAGCAGAGTCCTAGTGGAGAAGCTTCTCCTTCCACACCACCTGATCTACAACTTCTCCATCACTTCAGCTCTTTTCACCCCAAGTCTGCTCAGAATCAATTTACTTATCCAAGTACTTCCACCACACCCATCCACACCACCACTATGCAAACCACTCCATCTCATAGCACAAATCCTCCGCTTGTAAATCCACCATTAGCTCCCACCATGGCAGCATGGTATGCGCCCCTTGTGTTACCGCAACCTTTGATACCTTTGCCAAATGATTACCAATCTAGAATACCACACTTCACTGGGGCTGAATCCACTACTTCCCAACATCATGTAGATAGAATGAATGATGCTTTTGATTACATGGAATTAGAAGAGGAAACCATGAAAATGAGAATGTTTGCCCAAAGCCTAGGAAGAGAAGATAAGAAATGGTTCAAAAGCTTAAATCCCAACAACATACATGATCTCCCTTCCCTTTACAAAAATTTCATAAACAAATGGGAAATCAAGAAAAACCCTCTTCAAATCCTCTCGGAATATAGAAACCTCAAAAGAAACATAGGGGAAAGTGTCCAAGACTATTGCACTAGGTTCAATAGTGTTTACAACGCGCTACCATCGAACATGAAACGCCCATTAGGCCTAGCCTTAGCTAAATTCCCAGAGGGTTTTGAACCTGACATGACCTATCACCTAAGAGAAAGAGAGCCCCTAACTCTAGAAGACATGCAAAAAGGATCTATAATTGTGGAGGCCAACTTAATTGAAAAAATAGCTAGGCTAAGATCAAAAAAGAGGGTAACATACAAAGATGACACCGTGCCCTCCACCTCCTCATATGATTCCAAGATGGACAACCTTCTTAGGACCATGGAAAGAATGATGGAAAGAATAAGCACAAATGAAAGAACACCCCCTAGGGACAACCAAACAAATCCCCAAAACAGAAACCAGAATCAAAATTTTAGAAGAGACCTGCCCCAAAAAATACCAAGGGAAGATGATCAACAAATCAGGCCACCCTTCCAAGATAACTATGTTGACGAAGGGGAAAGAGATATTGAACAACCAGATGAGAATCATCTTAACTTAATAGGCTCTGATAGTGAGGGTGAGGGTTTTCTCACAGAAGAAGAACAAGGTTTTTTCTCCTCAAACCAAGATGAAACAAGCTATGAAGATTCTGAAGATCAAGAATTGGGATTAGAAAATTCCATAATGGAAGTCCATAGGCAATATGATCTTAGGAGTAAGAAAAACCAAGACAACTCCAGGAAAAACAACTCAGACACTGCTGTTAAGAAAACTCTCAAAAACATTCTTAAAAGAACAACAGACAATAACAATACCATGGCTAAGAAAGTTGATCCTAACACAGATAAAACTAGCCGATCAAGTATTGGCACAAGTTGTCCTAGCACCTCTGTTAGTGGCCCTGAGAAAAATCTAATTGCCAAAACCCCGAATCAAAGTCAACAAATTAAAAATTTGGAGAAATTTATGGCTAATAAAACTGATGTAAATATGTCTAAAACTCAAGTACCTTTCAGTTTTGAAGGAGAGATCGCTAAAATCAAAATAACCATCCCTCTCACTGAACTGGTAACTCAGGATATTTACTGCTCCCAAGTCTTGAAAGTCTTGAACATAGGAAATGATATCAACACTTTGAATTTGATAGATGATAAACCAGATTTGTTGTTCGGACCCGAAGTAGATGGAAAATACCAGGAAGGAGCCATTCCCCCATTCTATGTTAGCCTAAACATACATGAGAAAATCCTACATAATTCCATGCTAGACTCTGGTGCCTCACACAACCTCATGCTGAAGGTAGTGATGGAAAGATTGGGCCTAGAAATAACCATGCCCTACAGAGATCTGTATTCCTTCGATTCAAGCAGAGTTAAATGCTTGGCCCTGATCAAGGACTTATGTGTCAATCTGGCACAAATCCCTGCTAAGAGCCTGGTCATGGATATAGTCGTGGATGACATTCCCCCCAAATACAGAATGCTCTTGTCCCGATCTTGGGGAGATAAACTTCTGGGAAACCTCCAACTTGACATGTCTTATGCTACCATCCCAATTTTTAACCAAACAAGAAGTCTCTACCAGGAATCTCACATGAAGTATATGGTACGTAGCTTAGATAGACCCAATAACACCCCTATCTATTCCATTCATTCAGACTTGGACTCATTCATCTTGTATAATGAAAATGACCTTGATGAGAAATTAAATGAAGATGGTGAAGATCTAGGCACATTACAACAATCAGATCACTTCCTCTATGATGAGTTCGACAGTCAAAACTATCACAATCCTGAAATTACACAAGACAATAAAACTGAAATTGATTTCCTACAAATTGCAAATGAAATGTCAGAAACAAAAATCAGTTTAGAAAAAGGAACAGGTTGCTTAAGAGAAGAAAAAATCACAAGAACACAACCTCTTCTTTTTTCTCATCCGGAAAAAATGAAACACCCCCACAAAACACAAATATTTGGGAATCTAGAACAAGACAGTCCTATTGGAAGTGAATGTAATAAATATAAAGTAGAGTCCTATTGGAAGTGTAAGTATTTAAAGACTAGATGTGTTTTTCAATTCCAAAAATGTAGTTTTTAGTTATGTTAGGTGTCAAATTTATGGTTCGATGATCTATCCAGCTAGGCAGATCCTATGTAAGCAAAAAAGGTATATTTAAAGACAAGAAATCGAATCAGAAAGGGTGGGAGAATGTTATTTTTAGACTACCATTATTTTAAATCTTGGAATATCAATAATATATAGTGATGGTATTTTCTTTATGTCAATATTTATATAGTTTAAAATATAAAGTAAGTGCCCTTTTGTAAATTAGCCTTTTGAATTTATCCTTTTTTCATATTTATAGACATTGCTACTTGTAAGTATTAATAGCTTAAGAAAGGTTACCTTTTAACCATCAATGATTCAATATCCCATCCATTTTATTATTACAATTCTTTGAGATAAATCCTTAATCTTAAAACTTATTTTTTCTTTTTAATTTTCTTAAAAATTCATTGTCCTTGCTTGATGACCAGAAAGTGACAATGCCATTCACTGCTTATAATTAAACTGAACAAGCTGGCTCGTGATGAGACCCCTTGCCTTATGATTTTAACAATCATGAGCCATTACCCTGATTTGATATGTAGTTGTGGTAATGTTAGTTAATTATTAACTTATGATCATGGTAAGCAGGCTCGTAATGAGACCTCTTATCATTTAAGTTTCATATGTTTTTGAATTACACTCTAAAAAAGTCTTTTCAATGGATGGGGAGAATCATTGACTCCTTAAGAGTTTTGGATGAAAATTTAGAGTTAAATATGCTTAGTTACAGAAAGTATTTTATTTGTAAAGATGAACCTTTTTATGATTGATGCTAAAGTAAAAAGACTTTACAAATTTCGAGTTTACAAAATTTACAATTTTGATGGAAAAAGATTTCAGAGTTATATAGTATTTATTAAATTTTCTAGTTTGGTAGTTATTTCCTCAAAAATTTATACTATTCAAAAATAAAAAAATAAAATAATTCAGAAGTGTTGTGAACAAACAAAATTATGTAATCGAACATTATTATCTTAGAAAAATAAAAGTGTAGGTATAGTACATTTAGAAGATAATTTTTGTTGTGGTGTGTTTGGTGCACATATGTACGAAATCACACCAGTTTAAGGGGTGTGGTTTACTCCTTAAAACTATTGGTAACAGGAAGAAATAAGTGGAGTAACCGAGCATACTATATATAAAAATAAGCATGCAAATGTAATCTAAAAACTAAAATAAAACTAAACATAAATAAACAAAAACTCTAAATGAGTCAAACGACACAATAATGCAAATGGTGGCTCTAGGCCCCTCTTATTGAGCGCTGGTAGTAAGGAGAAGAATACTTAACCCTCTTGCCAAAGGGCCCCTAGACAATGGTTCTAGGTCTTGATGCAAGGATGTTGTTCATTCCAAGCTTGCCTTGGTGCAGTCTCCCTCTCTCTCTCTACTGTGTGGACTGAGCTTGTTGGATGGCCAACAAGTGAGTCCCCTCTGTCTGCAGCTCTAGGTCACACACTGCTGGTATTGCTTGGGAAATTTTGGCCAACATAACAATGTGATCACCCATTCTTCATCTCATGATGGCTTTATATAGGGGATTTCAAATCCTCCTTCCCTCCCTTGGTACATTGTGGATGGTGACCCAAGGGAGAGATATGATTCCTTTGTGTGCTCTAAATATTCCATTGTGTGCTCACATAGTGTCTAAGGAGGCGTTGGTGGCTGTCCTTAGGTGGCTTCAAGTAAGGAGTAACTTGTCCTTTGATTTATGTGGTCCCAGATAGTGAAATTTCGCCACTCTCAGGAATGCGTGCTTATCAAGCCAAAAGGCGCTCAGAAGGCACTCTTCTTGAAGGATAATGCACGCAATCAGCATTTAAGACTAGTTCAAATTTGATTTTCCTTAAACCTTTGAGATTTTTAAATACTTTCTAGATCCTATAATGTCTTCCAGCCCTAAAAATACTTTGGCTTGACATTAATTAATGTCATCTTCTGCTGTACGATTTTCCAGTGTTAATAGTTTCCACTAATGTGTGAGGTCTAGGAAGGACTGTATAGTTGAAATACATTATAGTTTCTTTTCTGTATCGTGTGTAGAGAGAGAGAGAGACCTGCGTGAAGCGTTGGGATTGAACACACCATTTCCAGGAATGACCAAGTCTAAGGGATCCCTACAAGCAAATACAATTTACAATACATATACAAAATTTCGACGAGGCGAGCATGTCCCATTCTTGTGACGCTATGGCTAGTTAAACAAATTTGACAGATATATTTTATGTCTGCGTCACTACTATGCAAGTGATGTTGGTGGTTGTTGATGACGACTGCTGACGCCCACAGGGTCGTTTTTTCTTTGACGATAGGTGGAATGTGGTGCCCATATGCCTAAAATTGGTATGGCATATAGTTGTGCAATGTATGCATAGGTGCTGGTTGGGACCTTCCTGTGTAAGAATTGTTGAGAGAGACGCTTATGGAGGCACGAGTCTTCGACAGATCTGATCAAAGTGCAATGGTAGTGAGGTACAATACCATCTTGACATGAAATCTTTTGTCGTAGTCGAATGTCAGGAGGATCGATGACATCGGTGGACAATGATGTCTCTCACAGTGCCACTG